>CAJVPK010000454.1:0-31951 GCA_910592015.1 Diversispora eburnea | reverse complement strand
TTTCTAAAATTTCATGAATAGTTTTTGAAAAAGTTCGAAACAAGATAAACAAGATCATTTAGGTAAATAAACAAAATCATTTTGTGTTATATATTTAGTCTATTAAAATGGAATATTACATTTTTCATGATATTTTGTGTAATAAAAATTTTGAAAATTTACGAAAAACTTTTCATAATATTCTATAAAAATTAATGAAATTTTTTGATGTAAAAAAATTTTGAAAATTTCTGCAAAAATTTTCACAAAATTTTACATCAAAAAATTTTGAAGATTTACGAAAATTTACAGAAATTTATACAAAAATTTATGGAAATTTTACATCCCGAAAACTTACGGAGTTATCCGCCCTTAAAAATTCCCTGATGTAATAAATAAAAATAAATAATTTATTTATTTGAAAATTAATATAAATACAAATTTTAATAATAAATATATATTTTGAATGAATGAATAATGTTTTGATCAATTGGTTAAATATGTGAAGTTGTATTTGGTAGAAGAAAATATAAAGTAATATTACTTAATATTTTATTTTTTTTTAATTTATGAGATAATACATTATCAATTAAAAACAAAAATTTTCTTTTTTGAAGTTATATTTTTTGATTGAATTGTTTTATCCATCATTGAAATATTGATTTTTGCATTCAAGTAGAATTATTCCAATAATACTTAACAGGAAGTAATATTTTATTTATATTTTTAAGACAATGTGACATTTTGTATTTGTGAATAAATACAGGTGACAATTTGTAAATATCTGTTGTATTACATGTAAGTATTATTGTTACTTTATCTTTTAATTTTTTAGTTCCAGTTATAGGTCCAGTAGCAAATAATTTATTAAATTCTAATTTTCAATAGAGTCCTGTTTCATCAGCATTATATACATTATCCAATTCATATTGTAAAATTAAAACTTGTAATTTAGATCTAAATTCTGACAAATTTTCAATAAGGATACTTGCTGCTTCTCCTACTTTATAATGTTCTTTAATATTATTTCTTTTTTTAAAATTTGATAACCATCCTTAATTAAAATATAAATATTATTAATATAATAAAATTAATAATATTAAAAAAAAAATAAATATAATATTTACCAAAGATACAGTAAAATTTATAATTTTTAACTTTTTTGTATAATAGTTTCCAATATTGTATGATTATTTCTATTTGTAAAATCAATTCAAATTACTAGTGCTTCTTCAATTTTTGGAAAATAAGACTATACATGTTTTCAAAATTGATTTTGGATTTTTGAGGTATTTTTACTTTTTGAGATTTATGCAGAATCTATTTTATATATGGAAGTAAAAAAAGTACCCAGTTATGTGTATATTCAATCAAAGAATAAATCTGGGTAGTTAAAAAATTTTGGGTTTTAAGTAAAATAATTTTGTCTTCTATGAAAAACTATTTTGACTTTTTTCTCTGAAATTAAATTTCGGGACCCCAAAATAATTTTGTGTGCAAGTATAGGCAAGACACAATGTATCCGTCTCTTTCCTACACAAGAGGAGAAGTCGAAACTCAAATGCTAGATGGGAACAGCGTGAAGGACTTACAATCGGTGTCTCGTAGCAGTTGAAAAAGAGGGTATCGAGTGGACAAAAAAAGCTTTACGAGTACAGTGTCTCAACACCACAAACTTCAATAATACCGAACTTCAATGGGTCCTTGAAACTCTTTACGATATTCGTGATGAAGCGATGAATGATTTACTTAAATCATATTCATCAAATTTTACTACAAAACGGAAGAAATTTTGCTCTAAAAAAGATCAACAACAATTTATTGCAATTCTATCAAAACATTGGGGTAAATCTAAAGGAGTTTATACATTTCTTTGTAAGATGAAGTCAGCCAAAAATCTCCCAGCAGAACTCCATTACGATGCATGACTTGTGATAAATCGGCTTGGAGAATTTTATTTTTGTATTCCTCAACCACAATCAGATGCAGTGATCACTCTAGATCCAGGTGTACGAACATTTATAACTGGATACGATCCAAGTGGACAAGCTGTAGAATGGGGCAAAAATGATATTAGTAGAATTTATCAGCTTTCTCACATATATGACAAGATTCAAAGCACACATGACTCTATTCATGGAAAAGTACACAAACGAAAATGCTATAAACTTTGCAGGGTCATGCTTCGTATACATAAAAAATCCATTGTCTTATTAATGATTGTCACCATAAACTTGCCAAATGGATGTGTCAAAATTATCGTATTATTTTGTTTCCCGAGTTTAAAACACAGGGAATGGTTAGGTGTAGAAAATGGCGGATTCGTTCTAAGACTGTACAGATGATGTTAACATGGTCCCACTTTCGATTCTGCCAATATCTTCATGAATATCCATGGTGTCGGGTAATTATATGTACTGAAGAATATACTAGTAAGACATGTGGGTGCTGTGATCATATCCATCGAAAATTGGATGGATCCAAAGTGTTTTGTTGCTCAAGTTGTACAGCTGAGCTTGATCGGGATATCAATGGTACTTGCAATATACTACTTCGCTATCTTACCGTTACATCTAAAGAGCTGGTTTATGCCGGTGCTGAGACCTACCCCCTGGGACCTTCATGATCCTTGCAGAACACATATATTTCCTTATTGGGCATGATCAGAAATGTGATGTTTGATTAGGAATATATAGGTTTAATTGTAGACGTTAGTTGGTGTTAACTTTACCCTTTAAGAACTGATACATTGATATTCCTAAATTCAAAACTAAAGAACATCTTCAAACTTAAATACAGAAATAAATTATTTATTTTCATTTTTTGAGTGAAGCTCGTACTTTGTAATATAATTCTGATAAAAATTGAATTCCGCAAGAATATTTTTGTGCCTAACTAAATTATGATATAAAATTTATAATGGACAATTATCATGTTTTTTTTGGATGATCGGCAATTCTTTAGATCTGAGCACTCTCAAATCTTGTATGATTCTTTTTCGCGTTACAGCCGGTAAAATGATATCGTCCAAGAAACTATGATAAAAAAAGGAAACACAAAAACAAAATATAATAAAATATAATAAAATATAATAATAAAATATTTCAAAATATTAAATGATATCGAGAAACTTACCCGCGTTGTGCTGCAGGTAATGGGTTAGCGAACTATAGAATATACCGTTATATCATTAAATATATTAAATATATCGTTAGATATAAATGGTCAAATGAAATTTACAATCACATTAAAAAATAATTTATTATACTTTATCTGATTATTGTGATTATTGTGAATTAATTGTTGGCAAATGAAAAATATTGTAAGTTACATTATTTATAAGAATATAATAAATTTAATAAATTTAATAAATAAATTAATTAATATTTTACCTATATATTCTTTTTCTGCTTGGGTTCTATCAGAAACATGTCTAAATATAATCTCTACAGCACCCTAAAATGTTCCAAGTATTCAAAATGATTAATTTTGTATAAAAAAGAATAGATGGTGATCATTTTTTTTTTACCTTAGCACCCATTACGGCAATTTCACCAGTTGGCCACGCATAATTAAACTAAGAAATAAATAAAATAATTTAATTATAATTTTACTAAATATTTAATATTAAATGTACGTACATCACCGCGAAGATGTTTACTTGACATGACATCATATGCTCCGCCATATGCTTTTCTAGTAATTACAGTGATTTTAGGAACTGTAGCCTGAAATGAGTAAAGAAAGAAATTAAAACGAATAAAGAAAAGAAATTTAAATTTATTTCCTATTAATCATTTCTTATTTTTTCTTATTTGAGTTACCTCTGCATATGCATATAGTAGTTTTGCTCCATGACGAATGATACCATTATGTTCTTGTGCTGTACCAGGAAGAAATCCAGGTACATCAACCAATGTAATAATAGGAATATTAAAGGCATCACAGAATCTTACAAATCTGGCTGCTTTCACTGAAGCATTAATATCTAATACTCCCGAAGATACCATTGGTTGATTTCCAACAATGGCTATAGACTGCCCTTCTAAACGCGAAAATCCAATAATTATGTTTTTGGCATAATCTGGCATAATTTCAAAAAAATTCCCATCATCTACAATACGTGTAATTACATCACGCATATCATATGCCTTTGTTGAGTCCACAGGAATAATATGATTAAGTGCTGGATCTTCACGAGTTGGAGAATCATCAGTATAACGAATTGGTGCTTTTTCCCGGTTTGAAAGAGGAAGAAAATCCACAAAGTCGCGAACACTTTAAACAAAATATTAAATTAATTAGTAAATTATAATATGTAAAAAAAACAAAATTATAATCTTTATCAATTACCGTTGAAGTGCCTCAATATCATTCTCAAAGGCATAATGTGCAACTCCTTTATACATGAAAAAAAAGGCATAAAGATTTTATTATAACGAAAGAGGCTGAACAGTTTTACAGGGTTGAGAGAATACACACCAGATTTAACAGTATGAGGGTTTGCACCACCGAGTTCTTCTTGTGTGACATCTTCATTTGTCACCGTCTTGACAACTTCAGGACCCGTAACAAATAAGTATGATGTGTCACGAACCATAAATGTAAAGTCAGTAAGAGCTGGAGAATATACAGCACCACCTAAATTATGAAAAATTAAATTAAATTGAAAAATGTGAAAAGTAAAATATAAACATAAATAAAATGTTATTTATTTTACCAGCGCATGGACCCATAATTAAAGATATTTGAGGGATAACACCAGATGATAAAACATTTCTTTGAAATATATCGGCATATCCCCCAAGTGAATCAACACCTTCTTGGATACGGGCACCACCTGAATCATTCAACCCTATAACAGGTGCACCTACTTTCATGGCCATATCCATAATTTTACATAACTTTTGAGCATGCATTTTTGACAGACTACCACCAAAAGCAGTGAAATCTTGAGAAAACACGAAAATTGTCCGGCCATTTATTGTACCATGCCCGGTCACAACACCATCGCCTATTATCTATATATTTTAAGTATATTAAACTCTATGATTTTAATTATTTTTAATTATTTTTAATTATTTTAAATATTTTTAAATGTTTTTAAATATTTTTAAATATTTTTTTAATAATTTTAATATACCTTGTGTTTATCCATATCAAAATCGGTACATTGATGTTCTACGAAAGTATCATATTCGTTAAAGGAACAAGGATCTAAGAGTAAATCAATACGTTCTCGTGCAGTCAATTTGCCCTAATGAAGCAAAAAATCAAGTTCCTGTTGGATTGTTTTAAATTCGCTTTCTTCAAGAATAATACCTTTTTGTGCTGAGTATTAATTCTGTCCAAACCACCTCCCAAATAAGCCTTGGCTCGAAGGTCTTGGATTTTTCCCAAAATTTCCTAATAAACAAGTTATATAATCCTTTTTATATATACGCCAAAACATTTATGAATTAAAATAATTTTTTTTACTTCTTCAATAGTGTTTCCAGAAGCGTATTTACGAATCCGAATTTCCGAAGTGAAAGGAACATGTCTACTAAATACTGACTTGGAAACTGGAGACACGCGTATAAGAAAAGAAGAAATATTTTTCAAAGGATAACTAAAATTACGCGTAAAATTGGCTGCTTTGTACATTATGGAATAATGAGAAAAAAAAATGAAATAATAAAAATAATAAGAATAATGATGTTTTTTTTCCCGAAACAATGTAGCCAAATTAATTACTTGACTTCATCACATAATGAAGATGTTAATGGAAATTTCTACAATCACAATAAACAATACATGATAAATAAGGAAATGTGGAGTGATGTGATAACTGTGTAAACAGATCAACGACATAGACAATACATTGACAATACATTGATCACATTGACAACACGTGTTAAATAAAATATATCTATAAATATCTAAATATCTCGCAAAAAAAAAAAAAGTCATAATATTGTCATGACTACTCAATTATGTATTCTAAGATTTGGAACTCGCTTTGCTACCAACTTACTCTTCGTAAATCAAAAATGTTCAATATTTAGTCGTCATTCAATAACTCGAGGTTTCCATTCTTCAAATACAGCATATAATGCGAGTTATAATGAAAAGGAAGTGAGCCTTCGCGAATAATAAATTTAGATGCTATACCTGAAATGTAATATTGAGATTTTTTGAATACCTTATGAATCTAATTAATAGACTTTTGAAAAAATTTTAATTGCAAATCGTGGAGAAATTGCGTGTCGTGTCATTCATACCGCTAAAAAGATGGGCATTAAAACAGTTGCCATCTATTCGGATGCGGATGCGCGAAGTCTGCATGTGCAAATGGCAGATGAAGCTGTTAATGTTGTAAGTATAAAAAAAAAAAAAATTTATTAAACGAAATTATTTATATGAATTCATGACACTTAAATAAATTGAATATTATAAAATAAAATAAAATATTATAAATAAATAAATAAATAAATATTATAAATAGGGACCTCCACCAACAAATCAAAGTTATCTCAATATTACAAATATCCTTAAAGCGATTAAATCAACTGGAGCACAAGCCGTTCATCCTGGTATAATTTCAAATTGAATAAAAATGATAATTAAAATTTTATATTATTCTAAGAACTTCGATATATTATTGAACTTCGATATATTATTGATATACAGGTTATGGTTTTCTTTCTGAAAATTCGACTTTTGCGAAAGTTCTGGATGAATCAGGTGTCACTTTTATAGGACCTGGAGAAAAAGCAATGGCTGATTTAGGCGATAAAATTCAAAGTAAAATCATCGCTAAGGAATCTGGTGTTAATACAATTCCTGGTTATAATGGAGTTGTTAAGGATATTGATCATGCATTGGAAATTGGTGAATATCATATATTTAAATTTTTATATTATATATTGAGAGAGAGAGAGAGATATATATATATTTAATTAATTTCCTAATCTAACACATAAATTTTTTTTTAGTTAAATCTATTGGGTATCCCGTAATGTTGAAGGCTTCTGCGGGAGGTGGTGGTAAGGGAATGCGTATTGCTTGGTGAGTTTCCCCATTTCCCCCTCAAAAATTATTATTATTATTTTACTCATATTAATATAAATAATTATTAAGGAATGATCAAGAAGTTATTGATGGATTCAAAATTGCTTCTCAAGAATCCCTGTCAAGTTTCGGTGATGACCGTCTCTTAATTGAGAAATATATTGAAAATCCTCGTCACATTGAAATTCAACTTATTGCTGATAAATTCGGAAATACATTATATCTTCCTGAACGTGAATGCTCAATTCAAAGAAGAAATCAAAAAGTAAACAAATAAATATCATTGAAAATTTTTATTATGAAGGTTTATACAATTTGAGAAAAAAAGATTTAATTTCGATTTTTTCTCTTTTTTTTTTTTTTTTATAGGTAATTGAAGAAGCGCCAAGTGTACATTTAGATCCACCTACACGTAAAGCTATGGGTGAACAAGCTGCAGCATTAGCCAGACGTGTCGGTTATGTATCTGCTGGGACAGTCGAATTTTTGGTAGATCCTGAACGTAACTTTTATTTCTTGGAAATGAATACACGTTTACAAGTAGAACATCCTATTACAGAATGGATAACAGGACTTGATTTGGTTGAACAAATGATTCGTATAGCAGCCAACCAAAAATTGACTTTTACTCAAGATGATCTCAAATTTCATGGATGGGCTATTGAATCACGAGTGTATGCGGAAGATCCTGAAAAATATTTACCGTCTATTGGTAGTTTAAGCAAATATATCGAACCAATTGGTTTTACTGACAAAAATGAAGTTCGTTGTGATTCGGGAGTTGTTGAAGGAAGTGACATCAGTATATATTATGATCCTCTGATTTGCAAACTCTCCACTTATGGAGAAACTAGAGATAAGGCTATTCAATCAATGCTGAGGGCTTTGGATTCTTACATTATTAAAGGTCAATATAGGATCAATATAGAAAAATTTTATGAATTGTATGATTAAAATACCACTTTCTTTAACTTTTTTATTAGGTGTTACACATAATATTCCATTATTACGTGATGTTATTGGAAGTGAAAGATTTGGTTCAGGAAAGATTTCTACAAAGTTTCTTGCAGAAGAATATCCTGATGGATTTAAAGGGGCTACCCTTAAAGAAGAATCATTGCATGAACTTGTCTCTATCGCTGCATTAGTTTATGCCAAAAGAGATTTAAGAAATTGGAATTGGATTACTGGAAAAGAATCCCTGTCCAAGGGTGAATTGAATGAAAAGATTCCAAATAAATGGGATCTTTACGTGAATGTTAACAAAGATTTCTCACCAATTAATGTAAAAGTGGAAAAGCAAAACAAAAATGAATTTTTGGTAAATATATTAGTTGAATCCTTAAAATTATTACCAATATATTAATTATAATTATTTTCTATATTAATCTATATTAATTTATTAAATCATTAATATAAAAAGGTTACAACCGGGAATGGACAAAAAGTTATAACAACTGAATGGCCATTAGAAACACCTTTGATTAATGCACATATCTCTGATCTAAATCAAAAGAAAAAAACTGTTACTGTTCAATATTTGGATCCACTACCAGTTGGTTTCCGACTTCGATATGTGGGAACAAAATTTGACATTACAGTTCATACTGCAAGGCAACATGAATTGAGTAAATATATGATTGAAAAACCTAAACCCGATTTCTCCAAGATGATATTAAGTCCTATGCCTGGTCGTGTTGTAAGCTTGGCAGTTACAGTTGGTGATGTGGTAATTAAATTTATCATATTTAAATATTAATTTTTCTTTACTCTTGATATAAAATAATATAATAATAATAATTCTTATTATTAAATTTCATAATAATTTTGAAGGTTAGTCAAGGAGCTGAAATTGCTGTAGTAGAAGCCATGAAAATGCAAAACGTATTACGTTCAGTCCGTGTAGGTAAAGTGAAGAAGATAAATGTTAAACCAGGAGACGCGGTAGCTGCAGACGAAGTCTTGGTAGAATTTGAAGATACAGAATAGATGAAAAAAAATACGCAATAATAAAGATGTATAATATTTTGATTTATTGTGCATTTAGAATTAATTTATGAAAATTTATTATTGATTTTTCAATTTTTTTTTTTTTTAAGAATAAATTATGGTACTATAAAACGTTTGTCGCGTTATAATCCAATTCTTTCTTCTATAGTCCTATTATAAAACGTGAATACAATATGATTTCAATATGATTCGATTTTAATACAATTCAATAAAAAATAAATTATGATCAAAACTTACAAATTCTTTTTCCTATTTCGAAGTTCTTCTGTACCCACTATAGTTTCTTGTTTTTCTACTCTAGGTTGTTCAGTTTGAAATACATTCTGTTCAATATCTTCCTCAACTTCCATACTTTTTCTTTTACCCTTGCCACTGGAAACAGGTTTTTGGGAAAGTTTTTTCTTATATTCTTGACGAAGCGTTTGAAGATGTTCAACGTCTTCTTGACGAATTTCTATACGCGTTGGATTTCGACGAATCATTTTTTTACTATCGTACAATATTTGAATTTATTATCCTTTCTGTTTCAGCATCGAAAGTGTGTTAACTAAAAACACCTAATGGTAAAAGTTTAAAAAGCAACATAGGTTTATCTTTTTTTGTTACAACACATTTAGCACACCAAAGATACTAACTCACCAAAGAAAAGAATGTTATGTAAGAAAAATAAACAAATATTCGTGATAGCCAATTATATTCAATTCATTCAGGTCGTATGATAAAACTTGTTTTGGTGGTTGATATTTCTAATTTCTACTTGTTCATGTAATGGGAAATACAATGGAAAATACGGAAAATACGGAAAATACGAACGAACCAAGAGAAATTTTTTCAATTACTCCCAAAACAGATTGCCCTCATATTAAGTCAGAATTCGTTGAAATCTGGGCTCAAAAACCTGTTGATGGTAAATATTATTATTCAATAAATAATTATCCATGGTTTTACTATGAATAATGCACTATTTTTTTTTTTTGGAAAAGTAAAAAAATCTTGCGAGATTTGTAATGAATCCAATGAAAATTGGAGGTGCATCGAATGTGCTAAAGTGCTTTGTTCAAGGTAAAATAAAAGAAAAAGATTTAAATTCAATTTCCATGCCTTTTATTCCCTTTTTTATTTCCTTTAAATTTATGAATTATGAATTTTTTTAGATATGTAAATGCACATATGACTGAACATTATACAAAAACAAATCACTCATTGGCAATTTCTTTCTTTGATCTTTCAACTTGGTGTTATTCTTGTGATAGCTATGTAACAAGCAAAGTAAGAAGAGATTGATTATTATTTCTTTATTTTAACACATGAATTTTAAAAAAATTTTATTTTTTTCACGTATAAAGATTCTCAGTCCTATTTTAAAAGATGTCTATATGTCTAAATTTGGAACCTTGCCTCCAAATTCTGACAAAGATAGCGATAATAATGGTGAAGGAAGTTCGTTTACTAGATCTTAATTCTTTATTGTCATATTGTCATGTGTAAAATATCATATTAAAATATTTAAACAACAGGTTTTAAATAAAAGAATACTTTTCTATAATTAGCTGTTGATACTTATGGCGTGATCCATTTCTATTATTTATATTATTTCATGATTCTTTTTCGCTAATCGTTCTTGCAAAGATTCAAAAGAACAAAATAAAAAAGTTTGATCACATGACACACGAATCTGCAAGTAGAAAAAGTTTTTTTAGTACGTACATCATCGCAGTAATAAATTAATAAATTCTTGAATAGAATTATGAGCAATCTACAAATTCCGACAAATTCTAACGAGAGACAGGGCTCTATAATAGACTCGTTTAAAAGCTTTAATTTGGACAATATAAGTCATGGCGTTCGTCGTAATTTGACTCAAGTTGATCCCAGGTTACCTAAAGAGATAAGGAACATTACTTTACTCGTAAAAGAAGAGAGGAATGTACTGACAAGTTTGCAAAATGCGGCTTCGGAAAAGAAGGAAGGTTAGTATGCAAGCCCTACAAAATATTATTTCTCAAATAAAATTTTTAATAAATATTATAAATAAATATTTTTATTTTATTTCAAAATTTTATTTTCATTTTATTTTATTTTATTTCGAATTCCAATAATTTATTTATTTTATTTTTATAGCAAGCGTACTTCTTCAAATTTGGGGCAAGGAAATGGGAGAAGACCTTACTGTAAATTCTAAACCTCCAAATATTATTTCAAATGAAAATTTGATTTTTTTTTTGTTTTAAAACCAATTTTTTTTTTCTGATCTTAGGATATTACCGAGAAGTTATCCGATTTGACAGCAAAAATTTCTGATACAGAACAAGTTTTTACAGGTAAATACTTTAAAAAGGGTTCTTGACACAAAAAAAAAAAAATAACTGATTCAATGATTCATAATTTTTTTTCTGTTACAAAATAGAAAAATATGCACATTATCGAAATCTTCTCAAGGAAATTCGCACAGCTGAGGAATCTCTTATTCCTTCGAGAGAACGTAAACGAAAAATAAATGAAGAAATACAAAAAATTCAGAAATCTCATCCTAAATCACCTCGCATCCCAGAATTGGAAGCTGATCTTGTGCATGTGAATAAGGAATCCGCTTCTATTGAAGTAGAAGTAGGAAATACTATAAGAAAGAAATTAAAAGAAGCATTGAAATTACTTTTTGAAGCTACATTCGAGAGTTCGGAAAAAATTGCAATTATTTCAGGGTTTGGATGGGATATAGTGGGTCAAATTGACGAAACACCATACAAGCCTAATCAGGGTAGACCACGATATTCGGGTTAGTTAATAAAAAAAAAACCTGGAAATCATAAAAATAATTTTACGACTTGTCATAATAAATTTTTTTTCAATTTTAAAAAATAGGAGGAGAAGTTACTCAGCAAGCGATTAAAGATTGTCAGGTTGCTTTACTTCGCTGGCAACCTACTTCATCGAGCATTAGACCTCTTTTACCTGCATTGACTAACACAGCTCCTGCAGCTTTAGCTGCTCAAAAACAAGAATATGAAGCAAAATTAAATCAGCTTACAGTTTCAATGAATACTTTAAAGGAAACGCATGATTCCCAAATTAATAAATATAACGAAAAATTAAACGAACAAAAAGAAGCATACGAGACTAGAGTTAATGAATTTATGACAGAATTGACATCTCAAAAAGGAGGGTTTGAAGCACAGCTAAATGACTTATCATCTGCTTTATCCAAAGAGAAAGAGACGGCAGAGCAGAAAATTAATGAACTTAATGAAGCATTGACCTCTCAAAAAGAAAAATATGAATCCCAACTTAAACAATATAATATCTTGATGACAACAAATCAAGAATACGAAGCTGCATTAAAAGAACGTGATTCCATTATTTCGAAATTACAAGAAAATATTAATAGTGTTGCAACAGAGAAGAATAAATTAAGTAATGTAGTAAAAGATTTAGAAGAAACACTTAAATCCAAAGCCACCACAATTGATCAAAAAGAAGATAAAGTTGGAAAATTGGAAGATGAAATTTCTAGTATAAAGAATCAACTTTCAGAATTAAAATTTAGTGCACCGATTAACACCGATCAATTATCAGACCCAGGACGTCGGTCTATTAATACTAATTCTAATGAAAGCGATCCAGCGAACCCAGCGAATCCAGCGAATCCAGCGAATCCAGCGAATCCAGCGAATCCAATGGGTGGTGGCGCATATATTTATCAGCCTCAATACGCAATGGGATATCAATCTCAACCACCTTTCAATCAATATCAACAGCAATTTTATAATCCTGGACAACCACCTTATGGATATCAACCAACGCAGTCACCACCGCCACCGCCACCATCACAACAACCACCATATGGATATCAACCATCATCGTCACCACAACAACAGCAATATGGATATCAGCCAACAACATCACCACCGCCTCAACAACAACAACAAAATTTTGCTCCACCATCTGGTTTTGCCGGAGGATTTTATATGGATGAGGCACCACCAGGTTTGTTAAATTAATTATTTTAGTTTATTTAATTATTATTATTTATCCCAATTATTTTTAATTATTATTTTAATTATTTTAATTAATTATTATTTCTTTAGCTTACGATGGACCAAAAAAGGAATACCCAGAAGATAAAAAAAGTTAAATAATATATATATTCTGATGTCTTTAATTGATATGGAATTACAATTTATATAGTTTATATATATTTATACTAAATATTTATACTTAAATATAATTATACTAAATATAATTTATTGTTAGCAAAAGATTTACGCAATATATTTTAATTGCATACACATATATATTTATAACTTATAATGTACAAATAAATAAATAAACAAATATAAAAATTCATTAAAATTTCATTTGACAAAAATTATCAAAAATTCCTTATTTTACAATTCAATGCAATAATAATTATAAAAATTCTAAAATGGTAGAAAGAATGAATAGAGAATGAATAAAAAAAAAAAAAGAATACTTAAATTAAAAAAAAAAAAAATCAAAAATTTCATTCTTATATATATTTACAAATTGTAACTAATTTTTTTTAGTCGATCTTGGTTTTAATTGAGAAAAGTATTTTCGTTATTATCAGTTGCACCATAAGATGAAGGGGAAGAGGAAGTAACAATATCATTTCCAGGAATGATTGTTTCATTTCCGGGAATAATTATTTCATTATCTTCCTCAAAAAATATGCTACTATCGCGTAAGAATAAAGCACGACGTCGAGCATCACTAGTTATAATGACATTAGCAATCCAATGTATTTGACTGAAGAAAAAGGATGATATGAGTAAAATAAGTGTATACTCTTGAGTTTGTCTTTTATGTTGAAAATTGAGATTTGATTTGAATATTATATATAATGAGGATAACTAAAGAATTTATAAAAAAAAGTTAATATCAGTTTATTATATTTGATATATTAATAATAATAATAATAATAATATATATATATATATATATATTTTTAAAAAAAAGAACTACTTACACAACATGCTCCAGCTAATACCCATCTCATTTCTTTGATCCAAACAGAAGATGCAACTCCTAAAACCACAAAAAATCTTAAAAATCCTAATATCAACAATCCCCATTCTGCCTTTTTCCAATGCCAACGTTCCGTATTTTCATTATGAACTAAAAATATAGTACAAGTACAAACAATAGCCAAATCTAAAAGGGCTATTAAATATAATAAAAATACATATTTAGGTCGTGGAGGTGGTCTTCTTTGATTTCTTAATGACACCAAAAGAAAGGGATCGGTATCATTTGATTCTCCTAAATGACTTTCCGTCAAAATTGCATCGACATTATTATTATTATTATTATTATTATTATTATTATTATGGTATTTATTAACACCACTAATAACGGAATCATCAAGCAGTCCAACTAAATTGGCGCTTGAAGATTCGGCGTCATTTTGTAAACTAAAGCTCACAGACATGTAACGATGTCTCGGTTTTTTAAAGGAACTAGAAGGTTCGGTTACAACAGAATTAGAAACTTCCATATTTTAAAAAGTTCAATATATAATAATAGGTAAGAAACTAATGAATTTATTTTTATATTTTTATTTGAATGTTGAAAACCTTCTCTTAGAGAGAATAAAAAATATATTCGATGTATGTATGCGCGATGCAATAAAGTAATTTTGGTAATCACGTGAATAACATCGTATGACATGCATTTAAGTTTTAAATTGTCGATCAATTCTTGATCCATAAATTTTTTTTGTCACGTATTAAAAATAGTTGAACTTTTGGTATTTTTAACAAATGTCTTTAGATGAATATTAATGCTAAGAATGATTATTTATATTTTTAACCCACCACCACCAATTGTAAAGTTCAGCATGAGAAATATATCTTAGTAGAAAATCGATCCTTATTATGTAAATTCTGTCCAAAATTAATTCATATGATTTGGTCGAAAGTTAAAAAATTTTCCGTTTTGCCAGTAAAAGTAAATATTTTTTTTTTTGAAACAAGGAGTTGTAATAAAAAAAAATAAATAATAAATGAGGAAAAAATGATCAGATCCTGCAGCCTCATACGCAATTAGGTAGACTCGAAAGTTCGTTGACTGCGTGTGATCTGATTGGCGTAAAAAATCTCGCGAAACATATAAGTAAATCCGTGTTACGGATCAAGAGATAGTACTTTAACCACTTCATCAGTCATTAAAGGCAAATATGACTACTAAATCTGACTATGATACATTAGTTGATATGGGCTTCTCTCCCGATAAGGTGTAAGTAAACTGATTTTACACAGTTCTAATTATACACATTATTCAGTGATAATTATATATACATAATTTAAGGACCCGTGCCTTAAAAGCTGTTAAAAATGCGGGCTTACAACCAGCTATGGATTGGTAAGTTAAAGATATATTTTGATCTTATTTCATTATTCGATTATTTAAAGATATAATAAATTATTTCATAAAATGATTAATTACGAATGATTATATAATTATATATATATATATTATATAATAAATATATATCAGGTTGATAGCACATCCTGGTGATAATGATGAACCAGAGGGAGGAGCCAAGTTGGGAGAAAATCCAAGTGGAGAGGAAATAGTTGAAGCCTCTTCGTCTTTAAAAAGTGCTGAAGGTAAATTTGATATTAAAAAAATATTGATCAATGATCTCATACATTTTTAAATCAAATAATTTAAATCATGATAATTTATGTATTTTTATTTATTTATTTATTTAGAAGGAGAAATTCGAGCAGAAGACCAAACAGCTCAATCTTTAGTGTGTGAAGATTGTCAGAAATTATTTCGTGATGGTAAAGAATAATTCATTTTTGATCTTACTTTACAAATATATAATAATCTAATATCAAAATATATTAAATATTTTAATATGAATTCTTTTTTTTAATTTTTTAATAGCAAATTCCGCGGAACGTCATGCAATTAAATCTGGTAAATTTCTAAAGTTTTATAATTATTTTAATGAGGACAAACAATTGAATTGACGAATATTGACAATAATTGATAATGGATAATTAATTAATTAATTAATTAATTAATAATAATAATAATAATAATAATAATGATAAATAGGACATGTTAACTTTTCTGAATCAACAACGGCCATTAAACCATTGACGGAAGAAGAGAAAGCTGCAAAAAAAGAGGAATTGAAAAGGGTTTTAGCCGAAAAACGAGAGTTACGTTTAATTCAAGAAAAGGAAGAAGCAAAGAGTCGAGAAAAAGTTCGTAGAAAGACTGGTCAAGAATTATCAGAAATAAAAGCTAAACTTGAAGAGAAAGAGATGCAAAAGGCATTAATAGCAAAAAAGAAGGAAAAGGAAGAAGAAAGACTTGCTAAAGCTAAAATAAAGGCACAAATTGAAGCAGATAAGAAAGAACGTGCAGCTAAGGTAAATATTAATAAAAAAATTTAATGTTGGCGATTTATTATTAACATGTAATGTAATTATTTGTAATGAATTTATTGTAGCGTGAAGCATCAAAGCAAGCAAATTTACAACATCAACAAGAAATAGCTATTGCAGAAGCGGCAGCAGCAGCAAATGTATCAAAAGAATATTCTGAAGCTCGATTACAGGTTTATTATTTATTTATATATATTGATATCATTATACATCGCATGTTTATATAATTTATTGGGCTAAAACAAAAAATATAAATTTTTTTTAAAAAAAAAAGATTCGACTACCTTCCGGCTCACCTATTACTCATACTTTTCAATCCACTGATACTTTACAAATCGTATATGATCACGTTAGTCAACACGTCTCTGAATCTTTTAATTTTATGACAACATTTCCAAGGTATTTTTAAAATATTTAAAATATTTAGACATACATATATATATATATATATATACAGTATATATTTTATTTTTCATGTTTGTGAATCATTATTTGATATTACAGGAAAATGTTTGGAGATTCTGATATGGAAAAGTCTCTAAAAGAATTAGGTATTTAAAACATTTATTTATATTATAATTATTAATAATTATTGTAATCATTATTCTACTTTTTTTTTTTTTTTTACTTTCAAATATAGATCTAGTTCCTTCAGCTGTTTTAGTAGTAACACTTTCATCACCTTCCTGAAGAATTAAATAATAATTTCGCCATTAAAGGGCCAGGTATGATGTGATCCTTTTTCGTATTTTATTATTAGATTTTTTCAAAAAAAAAAATGGATAAATATGAATTTAAAGTAACAAAAATACAATTTGTAAAATAATAATAATAATAACAACAATAAAACTAATCATATCAATAATAATAATTATAATAATAATAATGATGATGATGATGATGATGATGATGATAATGATAATAATAATAATGATAATGATAATGATAATAATGATAATGATAATAATAATCAACAAATTAAAAAATCTATCTATAATTTATAATAAATCAAAAAAAAATCTATTTTTAATAAATAATTTAGAAATCATTACTATATTTAATCATTAATATTGATATTATATAGTAAATTATCTTCTAAATCAACAGCTTTTTTAATGTCTGTAAATAATTCTTCCATAAAATCCATTCTATATAATAAATAATGACCACTTCCTTTAATAATATTTAAATTAACATTATTCATTTTATTACTCATATATAACCAAGCTTGTAATGGTACATTATCATCTTCATCTCCTACATAAGCTTGAATTGGATAAGTTGTATCTTCATAACGAAAACCCCAATCAATTTTCTCCAATGCCACCATTGCATCAATATGTGCACCTGTTCTATTTTGTAGATTCCAAAGTCCATTTGCATAAATTTCTTTATGTATATATCTTCGACCTGATGATATTGAAAAAATTAAATCTTCTTCATTATCATCATTACTGTTATCTGATTCTCTGTCATCATCAAAAGATGAGGATGAAAATAGTGATGATGATCCCAAACTCCACATGTTAAAGAAATTACTCATATGTGGTAAAGTACTAAGTGTTGTACGTATAAGAAAATTTGGAGCAAATTTTGCTATACCTTTATAAAATATAATAAAATATATAATAAAATATAATAATAAATATAATAATAAAAATAATAATAAATATAATAAAAATACCAACCTTTGTAATATTTCAAATGACCAGGTGTACTAGTAGATAACCAAGGACTAATTAAAAATATTGGACCTTTAATTCTTTCAGGAAAATTAAGAGAATATGCTAATCCATAAACTGCTCCCAATGAAAATGTCATAAATCCAAATTGCCACATTTTTAATATTAAAGTTAATTCATTAATCATATCAGCAAATTCAAATAAATCAGGAACACCAGGTTGTGAATAAATATCATCACTATCATTATATCCTGGTCTATCAACTGAAATTAATCTAATTTTATGTTTCTTGGCTACTTTATGATATAATAATGTTGACATTGCTGGTCCCATGTTTCCTAAATTTATTAAATATAAAAGATATTTAATTGTATTTATGAATATATATATGTGTGTGTGTATACATATATATATGTGTGTGTGTGTGTGTGTGTGTTATTTGTATATGCAGCATTTCGTCTAAAAAATATTTTAATAGTAATTTGAAAAAAAAAACAAAAAATATTTACCTGTAAACCAAAGAACTGGAAACCCTTCCGGGTCCCCTACTTCACAAACACCAACTTTTTTACCACAACTTGCAAGTGTAATAATTTGACGAGAACGTGGACTCTTCAATAATTCTTTTGCTTTTTTTAGAGTTATAACTTGTTCAAATTCATCCGAATCACTCTCGTAATTCTCTATTGACATTTTTTTTTCTTTAATATGTATTTAAATTAGAAAATATAATTGGAATGATATTTAATTTATAATGAAAGTAATGAAAGTAATAAAAGTGGAATAAATGAGATAAGCGAGGTATATAAAGCGATAGAGAATTTTTTTTTTGTTTTTTTTTGAATTTACTCGTGTTGTATAACCGCGTGTTACTAGTACCACTAAAGTCTTGATTAATCTCTAACTTTTCTATCTTTGGAATTAATACACAAAATGCATACATTTAACATGTGTAGGCACAAGTTAAAAAAACCTGTGAATTAAGGGTTTGGATAATTTTGGTCATTTCTATATCGATCATCTCAATTACTTAATTATGGATCAACGTAATAATGTAAGATGTAAAGCGTGTAAAAGTTCTTTTTTTCTTTTTTTTGAGATTTTGAATTAATCTTATAATTAAATAAAAAATGAATGTAGCAAATTCGCTTCGAATTTCTACTTTTAATATTCGTTATGATTCTATGGGTGGTGGTTTCCCTGCATTACCTGCATTAAACTTAAATGAAACTATTAATACAACTAGTTTTAAAGGTGAAGCACCTTGGTATCTAAGAAGAAGAAAACTTGCTGACGCTATTCTTTTTCATAAAATAGATATTATAGGATTACAGGTTATTTATTTATTTTTTTTATTTTTTATTACCAATTAACAAATGAATTCATTAAATTCATTTAATATTTTAATTTATTAATATAGGAAGTTCTGGTTAATCAAGTTCAAGATTTGACAGTTTTACTTGGAGAAGATTGGGATTGGGTTGGTGTAGGACGTGATGATGGAAAGGATAAGGGTTCGTTGTTATTGTTTTATTTTGTACGATACAATTATTTAAAATAAACCAATTTTACAAAAAAAAATTTTAAATTATTAAAAAATTGAATAACTTTTAGGAGAATTTGTACCGATTTTTTATAGAAAGTATTTATAATTATCATTTTTTTTATATAATAATATTATTATTAATTAAATTATGTTTTCAAATAATGGCAATAATAATAATAATAATAATAATAATAATAATAATAATAATAATAATAATAATAATAACAATTATAATAATTTATTATTATAATTTCTATTTAGTAAACGGTTAAAACTTTTAGAATCAATGAATATTTGGCTATCCGAAGTAAGTGGATTCAATTTTTGAAGTAAAATTTTCAAAGTAATTTAATTTCTTAAATGATCATATTTCTTTTTTAGACTCCAGATGTTCCAGGCAGCGTAGGTTGGGATGCGATCTTACCTCGTAAGTGATTTTATTATTCATTATATTCATTCTTTATTCATTCTTTATTCATTCTTTATTTTTATTTTTTTATTGAAAAATCTTTTAATATGAAAGGAATTGTAACTCAAGCAAGGTTTAAAATGATTTTTTTTTTTTAAATTGCATATCATTTTAAGAGTGAAATTTGAGTGACATTAAAGTATTATTTAAAAAATAGATTTCAAGATTTGTTGACAAATTCAATCTTTTGGTGGTTCAATACTCACTTTGATAATGAGGGACGTATCGCAAGAGAAGAAAGTGCAAAATTAATAATGAAAAATTCTCATGATTTATTGGAATCTGATTCTGAAACATTAATTCTTACCGGCGATTTCAATTGTGAAGAAAAGGATAAACCTTACCAATTACTTACAGGAGAAAAATATATTGATAAATCTTTAAAAAAAGAGGAATTATTCAGTGATAGTCGATATGAAATTATGCGACCTCATGCAATTTCTTTTGGTCATTCCAACACATTCACAGGATTTTCACCAGATGTTAAACCAATTAGAATTGATTTCATTTTAATTAATGATAATGCTTTATTGAAAAAGAAATTTGTCAAAGTTTTAAATCATGGGGTTATGCCAAATCTTTATGATGATGGATTATATATTAGTGATCATCGACCAGTTATTGCTGACTTATTATTTCAGTGATATACAAACACACACAAAACACAAAACACAAACAATTTTTTAATGCTTCACAAAGATTCAAAAATCTCTGTTTCTATTTAATATAATGTTAAATGTAACAAATAATAATATAAAATAATATATAATAATAAATTAATAATAAATAATATTTATAAACATCACATGGAAAACATCAATTTATAAGAAACAAATCTGTATATGAATTCCACGAACTAATTTATCCATTCATAGCGATTACATTCTTAAAAGATTCTTTTTTTTAGTAATAATTTTTTAATATCTATTCCAAACTTCTTCAGTGTCTTTTTGAGAAAAAATGTCTATTACGATAAATAATAAAAATAGTAATACAATAAAAAAAAAAAGAAATACAATATTTTAAAGAATTATATATATATATATATATATTTCACCAAAATAAAGAAAAAGAAAAATGTATTAAAAGTAATTAATTAAAGATATTAAAATATTTAAATAATTGTAAAAATTATCAATTAATTTGTTATTTATCCAGCCATTATACTAAGCTTCTCCGCAATGGCACGTGGAGTAAGTTGTTCGTCGGTTAATAAACGTACTTTAACGTTTCGTTCTGTAATGGCATTAATATCAGGTCGAAGATTTTCCCATTCTTTTAATTGTTGCTTTTCATACGTAATTTGTTTTTTAACGTATTCTCTCATCGCTCCAATAAAATCATGAAAACGATTTTCTTCATAAATTTTCAACTCTGAATGAAGGTTACTCGTTACTCGCTTTGAACGTGCGTCTAGTGTTTGTTCATAATTTTTGGCCTTATCAAAAAAAAAAAAAAAAAAATTTTTTAAAAATTTAAAATTAAAAAAAATTTTGTTATAATAAAAAAATTTTGTATTATCTCTAATAAATTTAAGTTTAAATTTATTCATACTTCATCTAATTCTTCCAATGCTTCATCCACTTTTTCAGATTTAATATTTGTCGAAGACTTTAAACGTTCAATATAACGTCGTCTACTTATTGTGGTTTTTACCGCGTTATCATGTTCTGAAATTATTCTGTGACGATTATTCAAAGTCTCCTATAATAATAAATGAAAAATAATAAAAATTAACTCTCATGAATTTATAAAGTTTTACTCAGTCATGTGAATTTTATAATGTATACACACCCTGACTACAAGTGCATTGACTGCATAATAACCAAAGAAATCCCCAATAACCGCAATTTCAACTGTAGCTTGTGCTTGTTGTAATTCACTGATTATTTGAAGTGTCTTTCCTAATTTGCGAAGTCCACTAAAAAAAAAAAAATTTTTTTTAAAAAAAATAAGAAAAACGCCCATACATAACTAAAATTTTAATATGAACATAATTTACTTTGATAACGGAGGATGCCTTTCGACTGTACCCATGGCAAGGGCTTTGCCTCCAAATTCTGAATTGTAATGAGACAGAGCTATAAATTAAAGAAAAAAAATAATAGATTCCATAAATGTTATTATAAAAAAAAAATGTATAGAATTTGGATAGAATTAGTTATTGACAATATAAAATATATTGATATATATATATATATATATAAAATACCTTTTCGAGACTTTCCCAACTTTTGAGTAATTTTAGCTATGTCTAGAAAATGACCTTCAAGCGAATATGCAAGTGATTTGGCCTGAACTAATTTTAAATCATCATCCTTTGCATCTGAAGAAAATTTTAATCTAAAATTACCAGTTCTTTTGCGTGGTCTGGTGGTTGGAACAAACTGTATAATATATATATAAAAAATAAAATAAAAAAAGAATTAAAGGAATTGATGAAATATTTATAAATAAAATTGAATTAATTAATTAATTAACTAAAGAATACTTACAGCAAAATCCGTTTCTATAAAAGATCTTAATTCTTCATCGTGACATAAAACAGGATTCATTGATATGCGATTCAACCATAATTGCATCGTATGTTTAATCCTACGTTCTTCTTCCTCAATTGTTTGATGACTGGTCGTCGCGAAAGGTAAAGCGGGAACTATGCATTCTGGATTAGAATAAGTTAAAGAATTATACAATCGTTCGAATTCAACGTATGAACGTTCCACTTGGTGATATGAGGAGTGTCTGAACCTAGGCAAATTCGACTTGATTAAAAAGTATATAAACATATATAAATGTGAATACTTTGTGAAAATTCAAATAAGAACTGAAATGAATTCTAAAAGGTTTCGTACAAAGACTTTAAACTTAAAAAGTGGATCGCGACGGCTTTTATCTAATGCTGTAATGGTCATTTTAAGGTAATAGCCCTCATCTTGAGTAGGTTGTTGTGTAGAACCATTTCGTTGTTTTGTTCGAGAAGCAACTTTATTAGACGCAACTTGACGAGTTTGAGGTGAACTATCGTTTCCATTAACTGAAAGATCTGGAACCGCCATGAATAAATGAATAAATTAAATTATATATTAAGTGTCGTTAAAAAAAGTTTAATAATATTCTAATATTTTGAATAATGTAAATGATTTATCAAATCAGATTGGTCTCGTGACAGAGGCGTACATATACTATTCTAAATTTAGGAAAAAAATAAAAATTAAATGAAATCCAAAAAGTTTAATGAAGATTTACATTCTCATACATTTACCAAATAGAAATTAATAATAAGAATTTTTTGATGAATTACTAAATAATGATAACGAGATCGTTTCAAAAGTTTAAAATGGTTACTCCAGAAGATCGATCATTTAAAAAATTTCTCTCCCAGTTTTCTTATTCCTCGAACATCAAAGATAATAATAATAAAGATAATTCAACTGCTATTAAAACACGTGAAAAAAGTGCATCAATTATAAAACAATTAAAAACTCGTACTTCTCCATATCAAAAATGTAAAGAATCAATAGAATCAATTCAAATAATTAATGCTACTAATACTTCGGCTAATCCTGATATTATCGATTTTAATTTAAAAGGTAATAGTAATCTTTATTTTAGAGAATTTTCATAATAATTCATGTATCTTATGAACCATTTTTTTTTTTTAAAAAAAAAAAAAAATTGTTAATTTTGATATCTCGTTCAGTATTATTCGTTGGCATTAATCCCGGAAAAAGAAGTGCCCAAGTTGGACATCATTTTGCTCACCATTCAAACCATTTTTATCCATGCCTTGTTGAAAGTGGTTTCACAAATAATGAAATTATTAATTATAAGGATGATGTGACTTTACCAAAAAGATTTAATATTGGAATTAGTAATGTTGTCGGTCGTGATACGCGTTCTTCCGCGGTAAACATAATTCATAATTAAATCTTGTATATTTTCAAATTAAAAATTAAATATTGTCAACAACTTCTTTTACTAATATATATTTATAAAATAAAGGATTTATCTCCAGCCGAATTACGAAATGGAATTCCATCTATAATAAGAAAAGTAAAATTATATAAACCAAAATTTTTGTGTTTTATAGGAAAATGTGGATTTGATGCATTTGAGAAAGTTTATCGAACACCTAATATAGAAAAATCTAAAAATTTTGGGTTACAATGTTTAAAAATATTTTGGAATGATGATGATAATAATAATAACATGAAAGATCAAATTGAAAAAGATGAAAAAGATGAAAAATTTGTAACTGAAAATCAATTCACCAAAATTTTTTTAATACCTTCTACAAGTGCTAGAGTTAAGCATTATCAAAAATCTGAAAAATTAAAATATTTCATTGAATTAAAAAAACTAGTTGATGATGATGAGTAAAAAAAAATAATAAATATATAAATAAGATTATTAATATTAATTAATAAAGAAACAATGTTTTCAACAAGTAATTGTCCGGATGAATTGAATTGATCAACTATAGTTAACTATACTAATCAACTTGCATAAATCATATAATTGCTTACATAATCACGGCCCGTTTCCACTTATTTACTGCGCATTTTGAGTAATCAACGAAAGAAAAAGTGAGTTTGTATTTCTGGTTATCCGTTATCTGGCAGTTAACTAATTTATCTTTTTTTCGAACCTGAGAAAAAAAAAAGCAAAAACCTGTTGAAAGTTTATGTTGCCTGCCTTCTGCAATGCTAATAAATTTCTCGGAAATCTGTACGAAAGAATAGTCATTAGTTTGCAAGTCCAAGTTGATTCATTGTCAACTGAAATATTCGCACCTTAATTGCATGTTCGGAACTTTCTCCAAAAATAAAAATTATTGATTATTTCTGGTTGCAGGATCTGATCGAATCATCAATTAAATATACGAACATTACCCTCCTTCAATCGTGCTGTCCACTTGCGAGGTATAAATAATTATCGTTTTTCTTCTTAGCACCACATTCTGTATTTTCTCTGGCTTCGAAATAGCAGGTGGGATTTCAGGAGATAAGTGGAAAACAATATAATATGACTACACATCCGATATATCAACTTTTCTGGCTTCGAACATATATGCGAGAAGGTGGAGTGAAATGTGTTATTGGTGTAGCAATGTTCGTGAATTTGGAAGGATGTTTAAGCAGACAACCGGTAAAAATTTTTATATAAAAGTGTATTATAAGTATTTTTTTGCCGATCGTCTACATGCGTAATCACATATTATAACGATGATAACGATCGAACCTCATTATCAAAATACTTCATTTACTTCGCAATGTCTATCACTTTGGTATGCCTTATCAAAGGAAATACATCAGCGGATGACGCTTTCCCTGTTTGTATTGATAGGAACAAACTTGTCGGTCATCTCAAAGACGCGATCAAGGAGAAGAAGCCCATTGAGTTTGGTAGAGTTGATGCTGAAAAGCTCAGGCTGTGGAAAGTGGAAATACCAGATAAAAGTAACGATTTGACAGACCCTTTAGGCCAAGGCAGTATTGAACTCCGCGCGACCCGAGATATCGAAGACTATTGGACCGATAAGCCACTTAAGAGGCATATCCATGTCATTGTCTCTTGCCACCGGTAAGTGAGGAATTTAGCTAACGCAAGTGTTTCGTTTTCGTCTCCCAAACCTACTCTGTTTTTCTCGTTATCATTATTTTCCTTAATTCTTACTCTTGCGTTTTCATTCAGTTAAAAAACCAAAATTAGGAAGTAAGTTTTTATCACATGAGCTGTCGAAACTTTTTGCGGATTAACAATCTGAGCAAATGACTTCTTTAATTTACTTTATTAGATCCATCATTTAATAACATATTGGAAGTGATCCTTAATCTCAGGAAAACACTCCGAAAAGTTTACGAGATAACATCGAAACAATATCAGAAGAACCGGAAACAGAGCGGGAAGAGTTTACTCCAATTAACACAGATTTGATCATGCATCCTGATAAAAGACCACTTGCAATGGTAAAGGAACACGTACTATATGTGAGGGAATCTTACAAAGATATTTATCGCATGATTACTTATGAGAATTGCAATCCCAAGCTCCTCATATCTGGCACATCTGATGTGTTTCTTGATTTATTTATTAATCCGGCTATTGTGCAATAAAACCAATGCCACCGTCATTTTTCGTCTATTTGAAATTGAAACCAATTTATTATACTGTTTCAATGGTTCAAATCTCTCCGTTGGACACTTTAAAGAATTTTCGGAGCAACTCTATGACTCCAAAACATGGTACCTAATGGATGGTATAGCTCCCGCGGATGTCGAAGCAAGAACAGTGGTTCCTGCATCATCGAAAAGCATCAAAGACAAGAGTTCGTCAAGAATTGTAAATAAATTTTGTATGCCACCATGGTCAACAGAAGAATTGGAAGCCTGTCGATTAAATATCTTCCCGGATGTACCACATGATTTGATGTTTGACCTCAATGACGAGGTAGGTGGTGTGCCAAGATACGTTTTAAAGACACCAGCAACTATTATTTGTCAGGAAAATCCCAATACCAAGAATCAATTAGCCATTTTCAATAATCGGGATGTGATTAAGAAAAGATATTTAGAACGTGTTGAAGAAGCTCTTAAAGAAATTAGCAATTTCGGAAAGCTTATACAGTGCTTCTCCGAAGACGGACAATATGTTGAATTCAGCAGTCGCCTTATTTACCGTTGGGCTGACACTTTCTACCGAGAACAATCCCTCTCATGGACCTCTGGTCGCATTTTTGATAAAATCCAGGAAAAACTTGAGGATAGTAGATGGAGCAATCTATTTATAAAAATTAAAAGTCCTCATGACCCTTTCAGTTCTAGAGAGATTATGCTTGAGTCATATGTACTCCACCTCTTCAAGCTCGGTGGTCAAACGTTCGAATCAAGGAGACTTCGAGAAAACGAGTTAAAATTTTGCATAATTATTTCCAATGATAATTGAGAAAAGATTACCCATGCCTTTTTCATTATTAGAATGATCAAATAAGTTATAAGAATTTGACTGTAGCAACAAATCCAACTACGAAGTATATCTGACATGCAAGTCATAATAAAAACGACATAATTATCAGACCAACTATAAGAAATTTCAGTGCGGTAGATCTAATTCTTACGCCTGACTGTATCTTTCAAATTACTGTGTCTCAAAAACACCCCGTGAAGCAAAGTGAACTGATCAAATTAGTTCAAAATATGCAAGAATATAGGAGGAATTCGAACACAAAAATTTTTTGTATTTTATTGTGTCGGATGATATGTATGATAATTTCAGATACCAAAGTTATGTAATACCCAAGAAGCGATCTTGAGGCCTTTCAGACAGTTAAACGTAAGTCACCTGTACTTAATAATGTAAATTGGCACCCGAGAAATGACCAAGTTCTTGTTTAAAAGATCCCGCAACTTAATTGGGTAAATCGTATATATATTAATTAAGGTTATTTCTGATTCACTTTTTTTTTACTACAAAACTTCGGAAGGATATTTAATGGTTAAGATTCATTTTAATAAGGATTTTCCTGCGTGATTCATAATTTAATAAAATTCCAAAAAACTAAACACGATTGTTTATGATAAATTGGTACTGCAAAAATAAAATAATTATAAATCCCGCAATTTAATGCATCTAAATTTTGTAGACGTTGACGTCTCTGTTTTAATTCGATATTTTTCGAAACAATTAAAAAAAATAAAGATCACGCCGATGCCAAGAAAAAATTCTTGATCACTTTTTTTTATTAGTATAGTACATTTATTCCGTATACATGTAAATACGAGAAAACTATCTGCGAGACCCCTATTCTCTTGTAAATTTTTTGATTCAGGCTCTTTTACTGGCTAGAGAATTATCCACACTAATTCGGTCTTTTAATAGCCCCACAACAACACCCATCACCTATTTCACTCCTTTTCGAATAGAGTCAAGATCTTCTTTCAATGCCGTTTTGGGTAAATTAATTTGATATTCGCTTTTACTGGTGCAATAAAGGCCATCGGTGGCAAAGGTGATGAAATGCCATTCCGTGGCTAAAAAAATTAATAAAGACTATAAATCAAAAATTCTAGAATCTATCAATACCTGTAGAGACTATTCCGTAAAGATAGTCATAATCATCATCTCGAAAAGCTTGATCCGCCGTACGTTTTTTCTTATTTGTGTGGTAAGCACTCTCAAGTTGCATGATATTCTGAAGGTAACCGATTTCAACATTACGAGGTTTTCCTTCAGCTATCCACATAAGATCTTTGTTTCCTTTTATTGCATAATCGACACGTCCAGATGCCTCCTCGCCGGAAACTCCTTTTTGATATGATATGTAGATTTTTCTTCATTGGTAAGTCTTCGGATAATAGCCAGAGATGCGTTTAATGTAATGTAATAAATACACAACGTGTATCTTCATTGGCATTAGGTTGCATTGTTTCCAGATTCGAAAGTCTAATGCAATTTCATCCAAACACTTCTCGAGCGCTTTATGATCGTCATCGATTCCCTCAAAAACTATACAACGAAAAAATAAATTATTATATATCTGGAATTTTCGATCGCTTTGTCACAAAAAATAAAATATTACATACCCGGGATTGAATTGTTTGATGCACGTAATATCCTCACCGTTGACTTTATACTTGTGGAGAGCGTCTTTTAACTCATCCAGAGTTTTGTATGAAGAGAAACTTCGTATCTTTTGCTCTTTGAGATCCGAAATAAATTTTGAAAATCTTGTAGCCAGACCTAAAGCAAAGCCAATACTACGAAAGTCCTCCTTTGTTAACTCAAGAAAGTCAAGACCAGAGATTTCCTCCTTTCGCAAGATTTTGAAATGATTCGTTGAGATCTAAGTCTTCCTGCCTCCGCAAATAGTCGATAAGTTCTTCTGTCTTATATTTTTTAATAACGTCTCCCATCGTGCGACCTTTTCTTCCCTTGTTTGTGATAATTGTTTCCAGCCTAAACTTCTATGTTGATCTTTTCAAAAATTTTTAGATACAGCCTGGAGAAAAATTCCCCGGCGCCATTTAAATCTGAAGTTTACACCTATCACATTTAATTATTTTATTTCCACCCAAATTTCCCTTGATATATTTACAATTACTACAAGTTTTACTTGTATAAGCTTCAGATACAGAAGTTATTACAATTTTACCAGGTTCTTCTGCTTTAGATATCAATTGATCCCTGTCTTACTATTAATTTTTCTTCAAATTTTGGTAAAACAATTGTATCAAAAGTTTGAGTTAACCACAATGCAGTTTTTTAATGCATTTCATCTACTAAATTTCTAATTCATTTTTTTGCATGTGCTTGAGCACATTTCATAGAATTGATAGTACTTTAGTGATGTGAAATGAAGGTATCAAGAGTACAACCTAGGCAAAAAATATGATTGATATCCTTACCACCAATATTTCTGTGGCCAATTGTAGATAAATATCAAGTAAGAATGATTTTTGATAATAAAAAAAGAAAAATCAATAATTTTTACTTTTTTTATTAGTAAAATATCAAAAATGTTACCAAGTAAACTCATATCTAAGAAAGAAGTGCACCTACTGAAAAAATTTTAGACCTAAAGCTTGCAAATTAAAGGAAAGATGGACATTTAAATTTTGACTGTGTTCAAAATTTAAATACTTACTTTTCCCTTAATTTGCAAGCTTTATGTTTAAACATTTTTCAGTAGGTGCACTTCTTTCTTAACTATAGATTTGCTTAGTAATGTTTTTACAATTTAATTATAAAATTAAAAATTTTTATATGTAGCTACAATTGTTAATTTTATATATGGTATAATTCAATATTATATATAAAAGTGTAAAATTATTAAAATATATATAAAATCAGTAATCATAACTACATATACATCATGAATTTTATAGAGACATTCTATTATGCTGTAAATATAAAATGTTTAAATAATGCACTAAAAACATCAATTTTAGTATATTATAAATACAAAATATTTAAATAATATATTAGAATATTGTGTTCTAGTATACTATAAATATGAAACATTTAAATAATACACTAGAACAATGTATTTAGTATGCTATTAATATGAAATGTTTAAATAATACACTAGAAAATTGTATTCTAGTATGTTAGTGTCATTTGAATAATACTATAAAATGGGATTTATATAGTGTTGTAGAATATTTTTATTTAATTTCTAATGCAAATACAAAGGAATTACTATACTGAATAGTAATTTTTATATTATATATCAGTTAAAAATTGAAATTCCTATATTATACAGGTCAAATACAAAAGATATGTCATACTGAAAAGGAATTTCAATTTTAGCTAATTTATAATATAAGATGTAATAGGACAGTTGATTTTTACTAATTTTTAGTTAATCTATAGTATAGAAATTCTGATTTTTAATATAGAAATTATCATTTGGTACAGAGATTTTTTTGTATTTGACTAGTGTTATATACTAGCTAAAAATTGACTATTCTATTACATCTTATATTATAAATTAGCTAAAATTGAAATTCTGTATTAACTTGTTATATTATTTGTATTTTCTTATGTTTTTTGCTTTTTGTCTTGTTTTTATTTTCATCTGTATTTGAATAAATCAAATTAAATTAAAATTTGTTTATTTAATTACTTATTACAAAAATAAAATTTGTAACATTTAAATAATAATCTATTTAATCTATTATAATTTATATAGTAATATATAATTTTGAAACTAGATGAATCAAAGATCTATAGTTATATTATATATAATTTAATATAAAAAATAAAATATTTATCTGAAGGAATATTTTTAGCAAATGAAAACTGTATTAATGGAGAAGATAATTTTTATTTATTTGTTGAATTGTTTTTTGAGAAAACAATATCCTTTTTACTATTGAACTTGAAGGTAAACTTGAAAATGAATTTGAAAATGAACTTGAAGATGAACTTGAAGATGAACTTGAAGGTGAACTTGAAAATAAACTTGAAGAAATTATAATTGAACTTTTCTCTATAGACAATTACAATTTCTTTGACCATTTTGTAACTTGATCACTTTAGTAAGGAACACAATCTGAATCTCTTGAAATTTTCAATGTTTGAAATAAGGCAATAGTTGAATTCTGAGAGAAGATATTTATATTTAAAGTTTGAGAATCTGATATAGATACATTTGATATATCTGGTGATAGTGGTAGTAGTGATAATAGTGATGGTGGTGGTGATAGTAGTGACATAATTTCTAAACATGAAATTGATATTATTAAAATCAGTATTCTAAGGAAATTCTAGAAGATTGTATTTTGCCTTTCCATTCTAAAAGTTTGAATACTTTAAAAACAGAAAATAACATAAGTTTTAAAAGATATCTGTTATATTATATAAAAGATACAAAACTTAATTTAAAAGTGTTTATATTATATTTATTTTTTTGAAGTAATGAATTTCTATTTTTTTTGTATCAAGAAACTTATTGTATTTATAGTTATAAACAAATGTATTTATTTATCTAATATATTAATTGTTTTGTAGTAGTTAATAGTTGTGATTATTGTCTGAAATCAAAAGACAATATATGCAGAATTATATATCAAAATACAAGATCATTTGCAAAATTGAAATTTTGTAGTCTTTTAAGTCAGTAACAAGCAGATCGTTAATAAATAATTGTTATATATAAAATATATATTTATTGTTTCACAATTAAAATTCAAGGAAAAATATCATCAGGAAATTTTTCGGGGCGTAAATTTCCGTAACACAAACGGGACCCACGGAAATTTACGCCCAAAAATTCAATTTTTTTGA
>CAJVPK010000453.1:0-31961 GCA_910592015.1 Diversispora eburnea | reverse complement strand
TTGTAATTTTAGCAAATAATAATAAAGAAATTCGCATTATTAAAAAAAGTCTGTGAATTGTTAAGTTTATGAGCCTAATATAAGGCTCGCGAGCCTACTATGAGGCTCGAGCCGAGCCGAGCCTAAGACTTTTGGGCTCGGCTCGGCCTATGAGGAGCTTTAGTTCATTGTCTAATGTTGGTTCCTGAATCAGGAACCAACATTAGACAATGAACTATTTGCTTATATGGATATCAGAGATTACTGAACTGACTCACCTCTGAAGAGGCATGTTCTATGTCATTGTTAAATCGCCACGTAAGTGCTGAGCACAATACTCATTTATTTCATATCTCTATATCAAGTACATAGCCTTTATTAGTAAGTACACGCGTCTTATATATACGTCACCTATTTCCTATTACAAGAAGCTACTTCTTCGACAACTACTACGACAGTAGACTGTTCTAATTTGCCAAAAGAAATACTACTTTGGAACACATTTTTTGAAGAAGTGAATCAGTTCGACTTCGATAAAGAACTGAAATTCAAAATACCGCATTTTCAAATTTATTCTAATGTAGTCAGTGAAGAGGATGTTCGTGACACTTTTCATAACAATATTTGTTTAGTATTAAATGAGCTTTTTCTAGATTATCTGTTTTCGAGACAGTCAACCCCCCTAGGCAGGTATTGATCTTGACGATTAAGGTCAGAAGAAATCTCGTTTTATGTAATATTGGTGAATGAACCTTTCCAGACTTTTGTAAATCAGATCCGAAAGCAAGGATAGTGAATCAGCAGATTTAAACTATATGTGTCAAAATCAACTTCAATATAGTGTTCTCATCACTTATGAAAATCACTGGTTTATGCATTGATAAGATAAGACTCCATCAAAGCTTTCTATTTCACAAACTCTTTTATCCAGTCGAAATCTCCAACAGTACTCAAAGCTTACGCATATATAGTGATGCAAGCAAGTGCTAGCGCCCCTTCTTCCCAGTTGATGAAGGTTCGGATACACATGTTACTCGATCAATAGTTTCCAGAAAAAGAAAGAACCCAACTTCCGATAACTCAGAAAATCAGCAAAATCAGCGGAATCTTAACTTTGCGGACTTCAAATTTATTAGTATTTTAGGCCAAGGACGAATTAAAATTGCCTTGAAGACTGCTGATCTATGCAAAACCTCATCAAAGATCTTGAAAGAAATACAAAAAGAAGTCAAAATCTATAAATATCTTGTGGACATTCAAAAGATATACATTCCAAAATTGGTATGTTATGGCTACTTTGAAGGTGTATGCTATGTTATTGGTACATCTTTTGTTGGTACTTTCCTAAATAATTGTGAAAATTTAACAAGTCAGCAAAAAACTAATGCTCTTCGAGCATTTATGATTTTGGTGTACTTAATAATGACATTCGAGAGAAAAATATCTTAGTTAGCAATAATGATGATGTGTATCTGATTGACTTCGGCAGGAGGACTTAATAAAGAAGAGTGAACTTTTTGATGAAGAACAAGACGAATTATCTTTGTTGCTAAATGATATTGTGCCATTTAATTTGTATGCTGGGCGGAATAGGAAAAAGGGTCACAGGTTGACCAGAATTATAATTACGGCCTATGTAGATCTTTTTAAATTCAGCTAACCCTAACCTTAACTTTGGCCAGTTTTAATCCGAGGCAAGCATTGATTTGAGGTACAACATCACATCTTGAATTATTACTATTATATCAGACATATGTACTTCTCTAACTTCTCAATTCCGGATATTCTCAACCTTAACATCTATATTATCGTTCTTAATAAATTGATCTCAGATTTGTAAAATGTAATTTCGAATAAAACAAGTGACTGGCCTAACCCCCGGGATACCTGCAAAATTGTGAACCAATTAAATTCGGAGGTTGGATAAAGGGTCAACTCAAAAACAAGCAATTAGATTTAAAATGGTGACGAAATTATTATTTTTATGTTTATTTTACAAATTTTTGATGTTTCGATACCATTTATAAATATTAAATATTTCGTAAATAATTTAAATTATAGTATGTCTAATATTTGCAAAGAAAAAAAAAAACTTAGATAATAAAAAAAAATCCAAAAATATATATATATATGAAACAAAAATAAAAGTTATCATTCAAAATCGGATGATAAAAATAATGAATAACTATATAATTAATAATAAGATTAATGTAACAAATCTGCAATATTATTTTTTACAATTTCCGGAAAATCTTTTAATTCTAATATGCTCGCAACTTCTCTTGCCTTCTCTATTTGACCACTAATCACATATGCTTTTACCATTTCTTCATAAGTACTGGGTTCCCTGGCTACAGCATTTCTATCTTTAGTGTCACCCAGATCTACCATATTATTAAATACTGTTTCTGCTCCTTCCCATTGACCTAATTGTCCGTATCCTCTAATAAATAAATTTTCAATATAAGGAGTTGATTTAATGTCATCTTGCATTAACATAACATCATAATATTCTTCAGCTTCTCCAATACGATTATTAGCAATTAAAGCATCAAATAATGCTTGATATGCATTTTGATCAGGTCGAATGTTATGAACTGATCGCATATCATTAAATATTTTAAGTGCATTTTGAACATCTCTTTGACAACATCCATATGCATAAATTAATGAAGCGTAATGAGTTGGTTGTGGTGTTAAACCTTCTTGTCTCATTTGTTCAAGAACATTAAGTGCTAATGGTAAATCATATGGTTCAATTATAGCATACGTATCAATTAATAATTTATAGGTATGATCTGAAGGTTGTAATTGATGTCGTTTAATTTCTCCAAAATATTTAAGTGCCTTTTCTCTATCACGTAATTCCCAGGAGTAAAATTGCATCATGGTATTATAAGGTCCAATACGTGGTTGAAAGAATCTAGAATTTTCCATTTCTTGTAATACCATAAGCGCTCGTTCTTCTGATTTCACTCGAGTACATGCCGTAATTAATGCTCCATAAGTAATAGAATTAGGTTGAATTCTACGTCCTTTCATTTCTTTAAATGCTTCCCATACCAAATCATACTTTCGTGCTTTCCCAAGTTTACTTATTAAAACATTATAAAAATATAATGTTGGTTTAATATTATATTGTTTTATTTCACTATATAATTTTAATGCGGTGGCTGCTTCATCAGGATCTCTATCTCCTTCAGCTACCAATAAATCCGCATAAGCATTAGCATCAGGTTTATATCCACTAGCAAATAAATCATCATATATTTGATATGCTTTATCCAATTGGTTATTACTTGCATATGAAATTAACATACTATTACGTGCCCATTGTATAGCGTTATTTCCAACTGATGGATCTAATTTTTGAAAGAAATCAAGTGCAAGATTATATAATTCTTCAGCTTCTTTAAGCATTTTACCTTTCCCTAAATTTCTTATCGCTTGACTCACAAGTTCAGGTGTAGGTAATAAATCTGATTCAAGCATTAAATGAATTTCTTTCATTAATGCTACAGAATCAATAGTATGAGTTTTACACATTTGAGCAATCTGTGTAGATCGATTAATCTCCGTGATGGTTGGTTGACGACCAATATTAACAGCCGAACTTATATTATTATTATTATTACCATTATTAGATGATTCTGCATTATTTACATTATTAACTTTATTATTATTATTATTGTTGTTATTGTTGATTTTATTATTATTATTATTATTATTATTGGATAAAGATTCTGATGATTCTTTCTTCCATCTTTCTGCTCCTTCATTATCAGGAATTTCTAATAGAAAATGATGAACTTTTGTGAAAATTTTGTATGGTAAAAGAATTCCATTCTTTTTTAAATCATTTAATAATTCAAATATTCTTTTTTTAAATAAAATAGTTTTATCTTGAGGATCACTATAATGCCATATTGATATAATATTATCAAAGAGAGCATAAATATGTTGATTTTCGAGTATAGATAATTGTGAAGGAAGTTGATCTCTTTGTTTAAACATTATATATCGTTCATGTATTACATTACTAATATTTCCCATTGGTCGAAATCCATTTTCAAATAATTTAAATTTGGCTTCTACAGCATCTTTAAGAGAAAGATCTTGATGATTAAATAATGATAATAACATTTCTTCATGATTTGGTGGTGGAGCACTTAATCGATTAGAAGGACTACTAACAAGACTTTCTGTAAGTGCGATAATTTTAATAATAGCCGAAAGTGCAAGTGCCGGTTTTTTTGCTCCAACAAATTGATTAATAATTTCTTTAGTTAATCCATTATCCGTAACTTGATTATATTTAAACATATCATCTAAAAGATTTAATAATCCTTCAGGATCATGTTTTAAAGTTAAAGTTAAATAACCTGCCATTTCAGTATATTTAGGAGTCATATTTGATTCTATCATTTCATTATAAATATTTGTGGCATTTTTATAATCATCAATTGCACAATAATGTAATAATAATGTATCATATATTAAAAGAAATGGTTTTGGTAATTCATCAGATGATTTCATCTTTTCAAACCAAATTTGTGCTTCCTTTGTATGACCATAATCACATAAATCTCTAATTAAATAATGATAAGTCCATTCATCTGGTTTATTTCCTGTTTCTTTCCAAATATTTTCTAATACATTAATAGATTCTGGTATTTTATTACATCTAATATATGCTGACATTAATTGATTATATATGGCCATCGGTTCAAATTTTTGTGGTAAATTTGGTGAAATCCTTTTAAATTCTTCAAAACATTCTAATGCACTGGTTATATCACCCGCGTAACTATACATTGATATTAAATATCCAAATGTTAATCCAGTTACAATCGCTCGTCTTTCCATATATTCAAATACTGTTAAACCTTCTTCTATTTTTCCATGTGAACTAAGACAACGTAATATGTTATCACATAAATCACTTTCATAATAATAACCTGGTCTTTCATTTGTTTGTACAAAAAGTTTATAAGCATATTCAATACATTTCTCATCTTTAAGATTATCAATGGTTTTTTGTGTATTTAGATCTCGTGATTCATTTCCAGTATTTAATCTTTTTTTCAATCGATATACTTTTGATTGAACTTCAATTTCTCTTTTACATAAAGCTTTAATCATAATAGTGAAGGTTGATAAATTTGGTGGTATATTATATTTATTCATTTCTTCAAAATATTGAATTAATCTATCTAATCTATTTGTATCATTTCGAAATGCAGAAATTGTATCAAGAATTAAATTATATGTAAAAGTAGTTGGTCTTACACCACTTCTTTTCATTTCCTCAAAATGTCGTTCTACATCTTTTGGTAATCCTCTTTGTTTTGCGCGAAGTATTTGATCATTAAATTCTCTAAGAGCCAATATTTCATTTCTTTGTTGTGATAATTCTCCACTATTATTACTACTTCCAGATATTGAAGAATTAAATATTTCGGGTGGATTTTGTTGAAATGATGTTGAATTTGACATTGTATTATTATTATAACTTGTACTATTATAACTTTTAGTTGATTTATTATCATTATTATTATTGATCATAAGATTTGTGGAATGTGAACCTCGAGGTCTATATGAATTTATTGTATTAAAATCTGTTCTTTTATTATTTTTATCGACTAACGAAACTCCCGAGGTATTACTAAAATGTGAATGTTGACCTATCCTTGAACCGGGAAGTTTGGTTCCGTTACTTGCATTTGTAGTTCTTCTATTAGAAAACCCTCCAGCCGTGTGATGTCCCAAAACCGAATTACTTTTTGCACCAAGTAAATTACGTGCATTTTGCCTAGCTATGGCAACTAAAGCGGTATTAGTTTTTATATGTTGCATTTTTAAGAGAAAATTTTTTTTTTTTTTGATTAATTAATAAATTATTTAAAATTGAACCCAAGAGAAATAATTTAATCTCTACAAAAAAAATTTTTATAGATAAAAAATTTATAACCTGATTTGATAATCGTATAAAATTTATATGAGTCAACAATCAAATCATGCGGTCATGGGTCAATGAGAATTATTATACTAAATTCTATTGTATTAATTGTCTTAAAATTTGATAATCAAATTTGGTAAATTTATCAATATAAACAAATCATCCAACTTGAGTACCACTTGGTGGATTTTATTCAAAGCAAAAAAAAAAAAAACCTAAATGCCTACCTTTGAACTTTTTATAATTTATATTTGTATTGCAATTTTGTTGTTTCCCTAATATAAAAAAAATCAATTCAAACCAGTTATTTATTCTCGCTTAACTTATCATTACTTTATATTAATTATCAATCTTTTTATTATTAATTTAATAATATAATACATATTTACTAGTCAATATTAAAATATTAAAAAAAACTGTTTAAAAGAAATAAAAAAAAATGGTTTAACTAACAACACATTATAATGAGATGTCAATTAATTTCTACACATTATTAATCCCCAAAAAAAAAATTCATAAATAATTACAAAAAATTTACAAAACTCTATTTGTATCATAGGTCCTTCTATATTCAATTTTGTCAACCTTCACTTCCCCATCGATTAATTGATAGACATAAGTGACTACAACAACTCCTTGAATATCCATCAGTACGAAAGAAGGTTTAATTTCTCTGTAAATAAATAAATAAATAAATAAATAAATAAAAATATAAAAAATATATCTCACTTATCAAATATATTATATATATATATATATATATATATAAATAAAAGGAAAAAAAACTCAAAATAGAGAGAGAAAACCACTAACTCTGTTGTAAACCCGGAATATGCACCAGTAGCACTACCCGGATTAACAAAAAATTTTCCTTCATATTCAATCGCTTCAAATCGATGCGTATAACCTGATAATAATATATCAACATCCATTTGTCGCGCTACAATTGATAACGATTCTGCGTCACCAACAGGAATTGCTTGGTGACCATGAAAAACTCCAATGCGAATAGGTCCATGAGTTATGACCTTAGAAAGAGGCCAATTTGGAAACTAATAATTTTAATTTATTTTATTATAGGTATTTTTATTATATTTATTTTATTTTACTTTGGGAAATTTTTTTTTAAATATTTTAATATGTCACGCACCTCATCATAATCTCCTCTCACCATATGAACATCTGCTGCTATCGTACGTAAGTAATCAAATGTTTCTTTATCACATACATTCCCTGTACATATGATTTGTTGTATTTTACCAGGTACCTTTAGTATAATTAGTATATAAAATGTTATATTTTAGAATGAAGTCTATTTAAGTTACAATTTAAATTAAAGAAGCTAACCAAAAGCTTTTTGAACTTGAGTGGGAGATCATGTACTCGATAAGGAATGTGAAGGTCTCCTATAACTAATACTAACTGAAAAAAAAAAAAAAGTTTTTGAATTAGAATTCACCATTAAATGTAAATAAATAATAATTTTCCGAAAGTAAAAAAGTAAAAAATGTATTTTTCATTTTTTTTTGTAAATTGGAGTTACTTCTAAAAATTAAATAGTCGTCTCCTCTAAAAAATTGTTTTAATTGTTTTCCCGGATATTTACCACCATTGCAGAATTTAATTCTAATATGTAAAAAATATGTTTGATGAGAAGACAATCAAAATGTAAAAATTACATTTCGGTGATTTCATATAGATTTTTTGTTAATACTGCGGAACTTCTTTTTACATGTAGACTATATATAAACTTTTTTATGCAACTATATTACGTTCGAAGTGGGATTTTTTTTTTTAAAAAAAAAAAACTTTTTTGATCTTTGTGGCTGTGAACCTTAACTACCAAATCACCGGTTATTATCTTATTATAAAATTTTTCAACATGCAACAACGAACTAAGTCTCATAATGCACCAGTTCGTGCCCCATCTGACAATGTTAGTCAACGCGTTGGAAATAATAATAATAATCCTAGTAACAATATTACTTCCTCAACAAACTCTAATAATAGTAATAATAGTAATGGACCACCAGTAGTTAATACAGAAACACCACAAGTTATTAAAGGATTAGAGTGGGTACTTGGACTTTCGATTCGAGTAAAAACTCTGACTGATGACGAATATGAAGGACAAATATATTCATACGATCCAAAGACGAACTGTGTTGTACTTCATATCCTTTTACAATTTTTTTTTTTTAATTTATTTTGTGGAATTTTTAATCCTTTTTAAAATATAAAAAAAAAAAATCTTTAATTGACGTTTTATTCAAAACAGTGTCCTTCTTCTTCTTCCTCAGTTCTTAATTCAGGACACCCTCAAAAATATGATTTTCGAATCCTAAAAATTAACTTCCTTAAAGAAGTATTTCAGCTTCCCAACCATAAATCTTCGATTGATATTAATGCAAACATGACTAATTGTAACTCTACGAATCTCAACAATAATACAATCACGAATAATACATCAATGATGAATGGTCAAAGTACGAGTAATTCAATTTTTTCAACAATTTATCCATCAGTTGGTTATGTACAAATGGATAGACTTCAGTCTAAAGAATTATTGTCAGTTAAAGACACACAAGCTGCATTAGCAAGAATTGGAGTAGGCGTGACACAAGAAGCACAAGAAATTTTTGATGCATTGAGTAAAACGTGAGTAAAAAAAAAAAAAAAATTTATTATTTACTTTTTTAAATTTAATTATAATTTTAATAGTAATATTATAATAATAATGATAAATTAATATTGATAATAATTATATAATATAATTATAGATTACCATGTCGATGGCATAAAGAATCAATTGTGGTTTTAGATGAGGTAATCATCAGTTCACCCTATGATATAGAAAATTGTAAAGCAAATTCAAGTTCATCGGGATCTTTAGCGAGGGTTAAAAAAGTGGTATGTGTAATTTTTGAAATAATTAATTAATAAAAATTTTTATTTATTCAGGAATTAATTTATAAAATTTTATTTAAATTTATTTTATATTTTTAGCTAGAAGGAGAAAAGAGAAGATTGGCAAGTGCAAAAAAGTAATAAAATACAATATTAATTAATTTAATAATATTTCGATGGAATTTTATTGAATTATTATTTCGGATTTATAATTTTTATGGTTACTAATGTATGAGAAAAAATTTTAAGGATAAAATGAAATATTTTGGTATTGTAATATAGTGGAAAAAAAAAAAAAAAAGACACAGTTCTCATTAAATTTTCATAATAGACTTTCCGGACAATAATTTCTTTTAATTTGGAAATAATAATAATAATAATAATAATAATAATAATAATAATAATATTTCCTTTGAAAGCTGATTAAGAGGAAAAAGCAATTTTAGAGGGTATTATTTATGAAAAAGGAAAGGTTATTACTTTAGAATAATTGTTATTTAATAAGAAACCCCTTTTCTTATTTTATTTTATTTTTTTTTTGATAATGACACATTTCTTTTAATCGTGTCTATTAAATAATTACGATTTGGCTAAATGTCAATTTAAGTAATCATTTTTATCATTTTTTAAAATATTTGTAGTATATTGAAGACTTGATTGTAAAATATATTCTTAAATAATGATCTGAAATTAATAAGTCATGTGGAAAAGGTAAAGAATATATATATATATATATGATATCATGATTATTATATTTATATAATTTATATAGCATTAAGTATACATATTATCAAATAATAGAAATTGTTAATTTTTTGGCATTAATCAAATAAAAAAAAAAAAATTAATTTAATTTTAATTAATGAAATTAATGATAAGTTTTTGCAAGATAAATATAACTTGAGAAGTATTATTTTCATATTTCTATTCTGATAAACAAAAACAATTATGTAATAATAATATGTAATATACTGTTAGTATATTGTGTTACAAGTCGCACAAATATGGTTTATATTTTTCCGATAACCAGCTTTTTGATCGATCAACTCGTGATTTTATGAAATAGATAAAAATTTGCAATTTGTTCACTACTTTTACTACTTTTGATATATGTAAAAATCAGTATACGGGAAGTATATACCCTCTTGGTGGGAAAGATGATTTAAACCATATTTACGAAGCATGATTTTCCATAACTATCATCATAACGATCTTGTTTTATTAGCAATAATAAATTATAATGAAGAAACTTTTGAAATAATAATATTTCTTTAAATTTCTTTTCTTTCCGTCCTGTTCATTCCCTAGTGTGTCAGCAAAATTATAACTTCTTGATTTTTAATTTTGAGATAAAAATATATTCTTTACATATCATAGTTTTCACCATAATAATTCTAATCACGATGATGACTTTTTATAAATAAAGTTTCGCCCGAATTGGGAAAGTGTATATGGAATAATGAATGAAGTGCTGAGGTCTTCAACATAAAGATTTTTAGCTTTGCTATTTCCATTAATATTAATATTATTCATGTAATGATCGAGGTCATCACGGTTGGTTAAAAATGGGATGTTGAGATAAGTCTTTAAACTTGCTCTTTATTTCATAGCAATGAGGCTTCACTTCTGGCCTACGAGTCATGTATTTTTGTATGGTTTAATCACAACGTTCCGTTTATATTGCATAAAACTTTATTATGCTGAAGGATTCACGCCTGTATTTCCGCTAATTTTTTCTTCGCATTTTTCTCTCTAATCTCTCTAATCTCATGTGCTCCTTCTTTATCTATCGCATCTCTAATCTCATGTGCCCCTTCTTTATCTGTCCTAGCTCTAATCTCAGCAAGTTTTTTGTAACTTTGTATCTTTATTAACAAAAATATAATAATAGAACTAACAGTTACACACGCCATCACAATACCAGCAATTGCACCTGGTGAAAGTCCGTTTTGATTTGTAGCTGTTTGATTTTGATTTGAAGCAGATGGTAAATTTTGATTTGTAGCTGTTTGATTTTGATTTGAAGCAGATGGTGAATTTTGATTTTTATTTGAAGTATAATAAAGTGTACCTCGACCTGTAGAAGAAGATTGTGAATCTGAAGTATAATAATATCCAGTGCCTGAAGAAGAAGGTTGTGAATCTGAAGTATAATAATATCCAGTGCCTGAAGAAGAAGGTTGTGAATCTGAAGCATAATAATATCCAGCGCTGGCTGTAAATAATTTGGATGAAGAAGAAGTACCACACCAGTCGGTTTGATCTTTACAAATGGTGCCCGCTGGACAGCATTCACCATTTAAAGCATTTCCACAACAAACCTGGCCCGTTTGACAACAAGTGTCACCGCTTGGACATAAAGAATATCCAGTTTGACAATTTAGTTGTCTTTCTATCAATAAGAGGTTTTTAGAGTGTGACTCGACGGTTTGCGACTTGATGTCATTACCTCTTTCCCAGTTCGAAGGTGCAGTAACTTTGGTAAAACTACTGAAAGCCGCGGTGACCAAAACAAGTAATAAGTTAAGACTCTTCATGACGAATGATGATCAGTTCCAATTCTTAGTGTAAAACATTTACCAAAAAAACCAATCGCGATAGTTTTTATATATAACTTTTCAAGTAACAATCTAACTCATTTAACTTCATTTACCAAAAAAAAAACCAATCGCGATAGTTTTTATATAGAACTTTTCAAGTAACAATCTAACTCATTTAACTTCATTTACCAAAAAAAAACCAATCGCGATAGTTTTTATATAGAACTTTTCAAGTATCAATCTAACTCATTTAACTTTAATTTCATTAGTTTATTATCACTAACCATAATAATTTTGGTACCAAAATATTTTCGTAAATGACTCCGGCTTATCTTCTGATCCTTTATCACGATCTATTTTCGGTATTGCGAATTTATTTTTTTATTTTTTACAAGATGAATTTCCCGAAACTTAACCATCCGTTCAAAAATCTAAAATAAAACCAGTATTCAGTAAAATGAATCAAAAAAAAATATGGTAAAGTACTTTTTGCTATTTAAATACAAATTGAATTGGTTCATCTATTTCTGAAAGGTTTCTTTCAATAACAACCCTTGTTGTAATCACATTCATTTTTTAAACCTTTTTTTTTTTGAAAACATATACTGTACATAAGAAATTAAAATTTCTTCCCAATCAATAGTCAATTCCTTTCCTACTTTATTTACATTTCTATATTAAAAAACTCTTGCTTAGATGTAATATTTGTTTTAATTAATCCATAAACCTTCACAGGTCAAACACAAATGAATAAAAATTCCGATTTTAGCTGATCTATAATATAAGAATTATGTGATGAGCACTGATTATGCACCTTTAAATGGTTTATTAACTTTGAGAAAGCAATCCAAGAGAAAAAGAGTAGAAAGTTTTTTTTTATCATAAATTAAGCTTTTTATTTAATAAAAAAAATAAACTTACTTTCTATTGAATTCAAGTTGAAGACATTATAATTCTTGAAGTGCTTCAGGATACTTGTTTTTTTTATTTTTTGTTCTTATAACATTTCTAAAGTATAAAAAACTTTAAATTAATAAAAATATTCATAAAATAAAAACATTTAAACTTTATTTTTTCACCTTTTATTTCAATTTCTAAAATTAAAACTACTAATTCAAATTTTCCTTTTGTGAAGAAATTCAAACATAATTTAAAGTATCAAGAAACAAAAATATAATTCTCCTATATGTTATATATGTAAAAATTAAGAAAATTTGAATTGAAATTAAATGACATAACTATTGATACAAAATACAATTATTGATAAAAAGGTATAGCAAAATTAAAAATACCTGTTATAATTAATGTATTAAGAAAAGAGTTTTTTAATTGTGACAATAATATAATCTGTAAATCTGATCACAATTTGTAATTCTGACTAAAAGAATAAAATAAATATAATAAAAATATAAAAATATTGTGAAAGAAGTCTAAGTATAATAAAGGTAAATTGTGACTATATGTAAATTAAGTAAACTATAAAAATACATAAAGCTTTATAACTTGACTCTATTGTTATTAAATACAAGTTAAGTCAAAAGAATCAATGGTAATTTCTATATTACAGATCAGCTAAAAATTAGTAAAAATCAACTTCCTATATTATAAATCAGCTAAAATCAGAATTATTTTTGGTATGACAATTCTTTTGTATTTGACCTGTGTGAGTTCAAGAATTAGTCTTGGTGCAATTTGGCACAATGGCTAAATTCTGATACAAAGATTAAAATTTAATGCAAAGGTTAAACAATAATGTAATTCTAATTAACTAATACAATTATAATATTTATTAAATAATTATTATTAAATATAAGTTCTAAAATTATTTAAAAACTCTCATTATGAGCTTCTAAATATAGTTAAATTATTTTTCTAATATTAATTTTTGTAAAAATCTTCATATTTAAAAATAATTATTTTTATTTTTAATTCAAATCAGTTTTTAATTTAAAATAATTTTCTATTAAAATATTTCTATAATCAATTGAAAACTCTAGTTTTTAACTACACAATAATATATATTTTATTTTTGTAACACTAACACAGGTCAAATACAAAAGATATGTAGTAACAAAAAGGAATTCTAATTTTAGCTATTTTATAATATAAGATATAATAGGATAGTCAATTGTTACTGATTTTTAGCTGATCTATAGTATAGAAATTATTATTCAATACAGCAATTCTTTTGTATTTGACTGGTATAATATTTATAAAGTTATTAGTATTTGAAAATAATTTATTAAAAATATTAATATTGATAATTTAAATAATTATTCAATTATAATAATGATCTTTTTATGTAATTAGAATTATACCAGCCAATTAGAATTATGTCAGAATTTAGCTAAAATTTAACATTTGAATTAAAATTTAGTCAGGAAAAGATCAAGAAACCAGAAGTACAATTATTGAACCAGACTTAATATTAATTAAACCAACTATTCTTATTTTAGATTATTTCAAGTTACTTCAATAATTTAATTAATTAATTAATAATAAAAAATAACAATTGATTTCTTTACTTGTGAAATTTTAATTTTTTTGTTTATAAAATTTATTATATTGATACCTGATAGAATTGATATATTAAGACAAGAGTTATAACTACAGAATTGTAACTATAGTTACAACTATTTATTTTAATTATGACAATTTGAAATATTATAATCATATTATAATGTCATAATTATGTAATTATACTGTAATACAATAATTATATTATAATCATATCATAATGTAATTTTTTATAAAATTAAAATTAATTATCAATAGTTATTACATATATAACTTTTTATTTTATAAATAAATATTAAAAATAAAATTAAGTAATCTTAAAGATAATAATATATTGTATATTATATTAAAGAAAAGATCTATTTTGTTAAAATTAATAAAATTACAAGTGTATAATCTTTAAACAGATGAAAAATTTTAAGATAACAAGTATTTACTTATTTTTCTTATAAAAACTATAATAATTAAAATATATTTTATTAAGTATTTTTTAAATATATAAAAAATTATTTAAAATATTATTATTTTATAATTAAAATATATTTAAAGTATACTTAAAAAATATTTAATTTAGATAATAAGTAAGTATATTTTAGGTATATATTTAAAACATACTTAAAACATATTTAAAATTAAATATATTTTAAACATATACCTAAAATATACTTACTCATTATCTAAATTAAGTATTTTTTAAGTATACTTTAAATATATTTTAATTATAAAATAATAATATTTTAAGTAGATTATTACAAATATAATTAAGTATATTATAAATATATTTTAAATATATTTTAATAATATTTCAATGATATTTAATTATATTTTAAGTATTTTTTTAAACATACGTATTTTTATAAGGATTAATAATTTTAAATTTATTAAAAAAAACTTTTATATGACAATAATATATAATTTTTTTTTATTGAAAATTCATGTTATATATAAAAAAAAAAAAATTCAATACTAAATCTTTGAAAATAAATAAATTAAAAATTATTAAAATTTCTAATGTAAAAATCATTTTTTTTTTTTATAAAAAAATTAATTAAAAAAATAATATCTAGTAAATAACTATAAAATTTTATTACTGTTTTTATTCTATTTTCTATGCTATTAACTAATTTTTAATAAAATTTACTTTCAATCTGTGATCAATATTTCTGTAAAAAAAAATTTTAATTTTTTCAAATTTTTCAAATTTTTTTTTTAGCTCAAATATGATATTCAAATTCATCCTATAGGTATTTAATTGGGTTTAAGTCAGGTGACTGTTCTGGCTACTGGAAAAGAGATATTTTCATTTGTTATATAAAATTTTGTGTTATTATACTAGTATGAATTTGTACTTCCTATTTTTTTCTTCAAATTCTTTCAAAAATGATATCAAATGATAATTAATAATTTCTTCTATATACTTGTTACTATTAATTCACCTATCAATTCTGGTTAAAGGACTTAACCCATATCAAGAAAAACACTTCACACCATAATATTAATATTATATTTTTCTTTTGAAAGTCACTGTTACCATGAGTTTTTTCCATTTTTATAATTTCTTATTATTTTATTTTATTTTTATCTCTTATTTATATTTATTTTATTAGTATATTTAGTTATTAATTATTTAGTAGTACAAATTATGTAAATCACTAATGTAGATCATAATGGTCCAGTTACTGACCAATTTACTGATTAATTTAGTAATCATTGACCAACTTAGTTATCAACTGATTGACACAATTACTGATTAAGATTTTGGTCAACTTACTAACCAACTTACTAGTCAAATCAAATATTATAAAAAGAGTGAGTTTTCTCTTCACCCCAGATAAATTCAGATAGTTTCGAATAAAATTTGAATAATTCTAAATAGTGAAATTTAGAAAATAATCTCAACTGTAATTTTTATAATCCTAAAGTAATTAAATTATTGATTTTCTTCATAATAAACTTATACCTTTTATATTAAAACTCTGTTCTTTTTATTAATTTAAATTCTTCGAATATAAATTCTGATCCATAAACTTCTGTTACCACTTTATAAACCATTGATAAATATATTTAATTCTTTGTCTTAATTTCTTAACTCGACCTTTAAAATTTAATCATTAGTTAATAGTTAAATCCTGTGATCTTAAATCTTAAGTCCTTTAATTAGTTTTTAGTATTAAACTTTAATATTTCTTTTATTCTTCTTCTATTATCCTCTTCAATTCGTAAACTAAAGTAACTGTTTACAAGTTGCTAGTTTTAAATTACCTTTTGAAAAATAAAATTAGCTCAAAAGGTCAACTAGTAACACCGTTATATATGAATTTTGTCATTATTCCTAAATAATGTGAATTATAATTCATTACTTCAAATCATCTTTTTTCAATTATTGATTGTTCACAATTACCTTTCACATGTTCAATTTAAATAAATTTTTTTATTTTTTTACTAATATTAGATTTTCTAAGAGCTGTTCGACTATGATATCACATTTCATATAATGTATGCCTTAGTATATTCTTGATTATTTCATTTCCAGTACAGTTATTAAAATTTTCTTGTAATTGTTCAGATGATTTATGATAATTTTTGACAAAGACTACCTTGAGATGACACTTATCACATTCAGTTAATTTTTTTAATTGATCACTTTTAAGAATAACAGAAATAGTGTTTTTTTTTATGAAACCTAATTATAATGTTATGAATAGTAGTCTTTCTATATCCCTTTTTTTGAAATGGTTTTTTCTAAATCACCAGCAAGAGAAAAACCAATAATTTTTTCCTGTTCAAAATCTATTAGCTCTTTTTTTTTTATGATAAGAACATTGATAACAGTTCAGCATCAGTAGAATCTATTGAGGAGAAATATAATAAAATTGAACTAATAGAAAAAAGTACAATGCATAAATTTAGAATGTGAATAAACTAAGGATACAAATATGATATTAATTATAATTATAGATATAATCACTATATCTGATGGGGTTTTGGCTATCAGTTTTTGAGGTTATACTTAGGCAATGATGAGTTAGACCATAAAATTTTATTTTTAGTCAGTTTCAATAAATGTAAAATAAATTATCTATATCTTTAAAATTTACACTTAATCTATTAATAAAGTTTATTGGAGCAAAATTCTGTTGGATATAAAAAAAAACTATTAGCTTTTTTTTTTTAACTATTTTGTGAAAACAAAGAACTATCAAACAAAACATAATTCATAATAGTCATTATTGATGATCAGGTAATACAAAAATATTTTTATTTATTTTATTTTAAGTTACACAATCATATAATTACATTTTTATATAAATTATAAGGGTGGTTTTAAACTTTTAAATAAGGAGTATATTTGAATTATTTTTAATATATTTTAATAATTATTTTGTTGAAAATACATATATCTACATATTTTTTTAACAGTATTGTAGATAATAGTATTAAACAGATCTATGTTATTAGTAACTTAAAAAGTTATTATTATTATTAAAATAATTTTATTAATATTACACAGGTCAAATACAAAAAAATAGGTAATATTAATAAGAATTTCAATTTTAGCTAATTTATAAGACAATTGATTTTAACTAATCTATAATATAGAAATTTCAATTTTTAGCTGATTTATAATAGAGAAATTACCATTTGGTATAGTGAATTTTTTATATTTGATTAGTGTTAATATAATATTTTTATTAGATGTACATACAAGAAGATGGAAAATTTTAAAATATATATCAAAAATAATACAATATCTATTTAAACCACAAACTTTAAAACTTTTAACAGAAAAAATGATATTGTTTTTTACTAAAGAAAGTTGTTGATTTGATAAATTTTTCTATCAGATATAGTACCAGCAATATTCCTTTGTCAGAAACTTGTAATTATTGTAATAAAAATTTAGAAAATAAAATTTATTAGTTTGTGATCATGAATATAATTCTGGATATTATCAATTATTAGAATTTAAATATAATATTGTGAAGAATATTACAAGAAACAGATTTATAGTAATGTAAATTCTTTTATTAAATGATTAGAAAAAGGATCAAATATTCTTATTAGAGAAGAAATAGAGGAAGAATAAACCACAGAGAAAAATGAATCAGAAGAAATAATAGAAACTATTGGAATCCAAAACTGTCGTATAGAATTTTTACAACAATTAATGAAATAAATAACTAGTAATAGTAAAAAATTACCTTGTATTATAACCCTCTGAAACATTGGATTAGATTAGATTAAACAAAAATATAGATTTCGAAATTAATAAATATCATGTGGCAATTGGTTTTAATAAAACATATGAAAAGTTCGTGTAACATGTCAATTCAATCGATCAGTGTAACATACACCAAAAAGGATGTATGATAAACCATAGTCTGTTTTTGATAATTTATCTATTTTTATAGTAAGCCATGCATCAAAATCAGAACTTGAATGCACCAACAACGGAACTTTGGTATCACTATTCTTATCCATTATAATGTCGTTCATGTGTTTTAGAGAATATAAACATTATGAATTCTTCACATAAGAAAGGAGATGTGTGATTAAGAGAATATAATGCCCACGAATACCAGGTCTGACTTTCATTTACTACTACTCTTCTTACAAGCAAGAGCTTCGTTATTTAAAAGAATCCTCCACGGTGCAAACTTATGACGTAAATAGTAAGTTATAAAACATATGACGTATGTTTGACGTAACTTTGAAGAAAGCATATAGTTATAACAAAACCATTGTGTCATAAGGTGTAACAAGTTTCCATATTTATTATTTTTATTTTCTAGTCGGAGTCAACAATCCAAAATAGATTAAAAAAGGTAATAAAATTCTTAAATTTACCAAATATATGTTGGTCTGTTATCCACATGATTTTTCTCCTTAGTATATTATATATAGATTGAATTACACAAAATAATATTAAATTATAGAATAGAAAAACGAATCAAATCTCAATTTAGTATTACAATCGCATCTATTTTAAGGTTATTTAATATTATTATTAAGATTTAGATATAGATTTTTGATAATAAATAATCTACTTTATTTAGAGATTTATTTATTTATTTGTTTGACGAATAAAGAAAAAAAAAAGAATAATGAATGAATTTACGAATCAGTATTCGTATTATAATGACAATTATAAATTACACTATAAATTATTTATACCAAGAATGAATGCATTAGAATTTAGAATGAATATATATAGTTAGAATGTATTATATATTATATGTATGTGCAAAGACTACAACAAAGACCAGAACAAAAGTGAATATACTGTACCCGTGCAAATCTTTCTATATCCAAACTTTGATATGAAAAAAAAAAAATTCTCTATCGGATCAATGTTTAGATGAAATATGAAATATAATATCAAACTAGGTAAGATAAACTATAATTTTATATAGAATAGCAACTTTTTTTTTTATTGAGAGGGGCTTAGAGAAAAAGTCTTACTGTATATATCATATATCTGTCGATCTCGGGTAATAAAGATAATGTGATACGAAAATTTAAAGTTTAATTTAAAGAATCCGAGAATCCGAGAATCCGACTATAATATATTACATCTCGAAGAGATGAAATAACCTTCACAAGTCTGTAAAATTAACTTATATGCACGATGGTAATATAATATTTTGTTGATATGTGATTTAAATTACGTATAAAATTTTAAATTCAAACGCGTAATGTTAAATTCGAATATTAAACGCGTAGAATTTTTAATTAAACAAATTCATTACCAATCATTGATACTTTCTCTATACTTAACAAAAAATCTCGATATTATAATTATATTATAATAATATTATAATAATGGAAATCATGTTAAAATTATCTTTTCATTCTATAATAATGCGTATAAAAAAAAATTGTCACTTACATCTTGACTTCAAAAGAATGTTAAAAAAGGTAATCATAAATTGTTATACAATGTATTCCATATAATAATCCTCTTAATAAAAGTTAAAAAAAAAACAAGAAATGTTATTTGCTTGTTTTTATTTTAATATATATATATACTATATATTCATGTTATTTGACAAAATTAAAAGAGAGAGAAAGAAAAGGAAGTCCATTTTTTATAAAATGATGTTATTACTACTACGACTGTTACTAATAAATGTAAATATACATTTGATTGTTTGAAGAATGAGTGTTAGGAAAAAAAGAAAAAGAAAAAAGAATAAAGAAGAAAAAAAATAAACAAACACGAAATTATAATTCTATAATAAATATTTGGTTGATATAATTTTTCCTCTTCATTCATTTATCCGCAGGCTCACCAAAAATCACCACCAAAAAAAAAAAAACCTTGTGATAATTAAATGTGAAATAAAGGAAATAAGAGCAAAAAATCCTTTTTCTTCAAAAAAAAAATCTCCAAAATTATTTTTTTTTCTGGTGGTGATGCGCAAAAAACATCTATAATTCTACACAAAAGAAGAAGTACATACAAGAAAAAATTAAAAAACAAATTAAATGCAAAGAACAAAAAAAAAAGAAATTGTGGTAGCCCTTGATAATAAAAATAACAATAATAATAATGATTATGATAATAATAATAATAGTAATAATAATAGTAATAATAATAAATTATAATAAAACAAAGATCGAAAAAAAGGTTTGAAATTAAATATAAAAATAATTCTAAATAAAAGTTATAATTATGAAAATATACAACAAAAAAAATACAACATTCAAGTGGTAATTTTTTTTGCCAAGCCGGTCGGCATTTTTTGTATATAATTGTTTTTTTTTTTTAATTACATACATAATAGTAAACTAAAAGAAGAAAAAGTATCCCAATATTCCAAAAAAATGTTATTATTTCTTATCTATCTTCTTCTACAGAGTGGTTAAAGTTTTTTTTTAATAAATCATACGCGTTTTTTTTTAATTTAAAGAACGAGAAAGAATTACCGAATTTTTTTTTATTTTTTTTATTTTTTAATTACGAGCTGCTTTCTTTTTACGGCCACCTCCTTTCTTTCCATTTGCCAACTTAGCTAAACCTTTGACCTGTAAATCAATTTTATTAAGATCTTCTTCATACAATTCATACTCTTTCTTCATAGCTTTGGCCATTCTAAATTGTGAAGTATGTTTAATCAAATAATAAAATTCTACCACTTCCGCAGTAGTTTTATGAACTTGTTTTCCAATCGATGAAAATTTTTTTCCATGTTCTAAATATGATGCAAGAAATACTTTATGTTGAACGGGAGTCCATTTTGAAATAATTGAAGTTCTTGAAGGAGGAAATGGATAATTTGGATTCTTGGAAGGATTAAAATTATATCCACCACATCCCACTACACCATATATATTGGTCATAGTTAATCGTCTGGTTTTTGTATATGGAGCATCAAGTTTTTCAGGTATTGGAGCTGCTCGTTCGCGATAATAACATTCTTTTTCTTCATCTTCAGATATAATTGATTTATGTTTTCTTAGACGCGTAGCAGGTCCAGATAAACGTCGTTTACCTAATATTTGTTCTTTAGAGCGTTTACTAGGTTTAGGTTTTCTTGATGAACGACGTGGACTTTGAGATCTGGAAGAAGGGCTAGATACCACACTACTTGTAACGGAAAATGATGAAGGAGATAAATGTATTGGATTTGTTGTATTTGATGACTTTCCTGATATATTATTAACTAAATTATTATTAATATTATTATTGGTTAAAGATTTAAATGTGATTGATTCAAATTTAGTTGATTCAAATCTTAATGATAAGGTATCAGATGGTAATTCAAGTCTAGATGATATATTATCTACATTATTAAAAATTTCTTCTTCAGCTGAACTATATGATGCAGGACTTGATGAAAAATCACTTGGAGAAATAGCACTTTGTGGAGAGAATGATGAACTAAAAACGACGCGTGGATGTGTATTTGAAGTTGAACCTTTTTCAAGAATATTGTCAACAAATTCTGATTCTTTTCGCGCCTCCATTGTCTTTGTTTGATTATTTGTTGTCGAATATAATGAGGAAAGGGGAAACACGGGATTAGAGGGATTTTTAGGGATAGAGGGAATGTTAAACATATTTGAAGTAAAGGGTGATAAATGAGCTGAAGCCATGTTCATTTTTTAAATACAAATTTTAATAATAAAAACTAATAATAAACAAAGGGAAACGCAAATACACGTGTTGGTATGAGTTAATATATATAGTGTTGATTTTTTATTTTTAGTAAAATGCGCGGTAGAACTTTTTTTTGTCAAGTTAAATAAAAATGGAGGTAATCTTTAAATAAATAATATTAGTACATAAATATTAAAATAAAATTATAATAATAATAAAAAAAACAAATAATAAAATAAATAAATAAATAAATAAATAAGTATAGAGTGGACTTTATCCACTCCTCCTCCAAACGCTACAATCGGAAATTTAGAAAATATTGAAAATATATTTTTTTGGTATAAAAGAAAGTACCCCCTTTTTTTTTTGGTGGTGTTCTATAATAATAATAAACAATAGAAGATTTCAAGCTTATGAGAGAAAAGTAAGAAAGGTAATAGAGGTAAGATTGATGATGAAGGGAGGAGAGACTAACTAATTAGCTAGAGATCGATGATAAGAACGCAGTCCCCCGAACCCAAAATTACTAAATAAAATAGATAATAATACCACGCTTAAATATATAGTCCGCGTTAATATAGAGAACGAACACAGAAGACGTTAAAACACGCGATAGTAGACGAAGTGACGCGAAAATAATAAAGTAAGAGAGGTGAGTGACAAAAATAAAAAGTGGGGAAACGTTATCGGAGGGGCGGTTATTCAAAAGGGCAATAAAATTTGCGGTGTAAAGTTTGGGGAGGTTTTTTTAAGAGACAGACAAAAAAAAAAAAAACGGGGTGTATAAAATTGTAGACAGAGTACGATTGACCATAAATATTATAAAATATAATCAATAAAATATCAATAAAAAGGTTCACGAATGAATCGATTTAGAAAACCCAATACCAGTCCGATGTTACACGCGGGGCAGTAGAATATCGTCGGAAATAAAATCAAAACGTTTATTTACTAATATATATATATTCTTTTATTCTCTAAACAATCTAATAAAGTATTAAAAATAAAAATAATATGTAATAGTTTCAGGTATGTAATACACTTTCATATTGTGGCTTGACTATTTAGTACACACTTCTTCTCTATAAGCCTCCTCTCTATAGAGTATAAGCCACTTCTCTTTCTTTCTTTCTTTCTCTACAATATTTTAATATTTTGTAACCTTTTTTTTTTGATATTTTATTTCTTTTAACACCATGTACAAGTACTTATGCAAGTATCTACAGCATTTACAGTATATATAACAATAGATATTATTCTGTAATATATATCAGTTTGATTCATATTTTTTTTTTGACATATTATTTGATGTAATACAACATTCAATATAAATTCTGCTACATGTGACTTCTTCATCTCATTATTGATACTGTTTGATTGGTATTATTTTTTCTTTGTAAAAAAATGTATTCCTTTTCCTGTTCTTTTTTGTCGTCATTTCGTGGTAGGAGTATTGGGAGTAGTATTATTAATGGGAATTATGGTAATAGTAATAGTATTAGACTTTTAAATATTTATTATCATAATGTATTTTCGTCTATCAGATTTATACACAAGAAGAGGAATACATTAAACGTGTGTAATTATAGTAATTATCCCGAGACAATAAAACATTATTTTCGGGTAAGAAATTATTCTACGATTAATAATAATGTAGAAGGTATTCTTTAATTAAAATTATTTATTGACAATAATAAAAATTACTTAATATTTCTATATTAATTCTATATTCTATTTATTTCATTTAATAAAAAATAGAAACTGAAACGAAAATTTCTCCTCTCCTCATAAAATTAAAAACTGAAGTAAAAGATGCATTGAGAAATAAAGATCAAGTGAAATTAAATGTTGTTAGGGTAATTAATTAATTTATTATTTTTATCGTCCACATGATTTCGGCATTATTATTATCCATCTATTATCTAAAATATTATTTAATAAAAATTAAGGGGCTTCTCTCGGATGTCACTTATGCCAGTAAATCCGTCCCTTCTAGTTCTTCCTCGCCCTCTTCCACTTCCATTCAAATCGGAATATCTGATCAAGATATTTATCCCATAGTTAATCGGGCAATCAAACGTCATAAAGAATCCATTGATCAATTTTCTAAAGCAGGTCGAATGGATTTAGTAGAAATTGAAAAATTAGAGTTAGATATTTTAAATTCATATTTACCTCAACCAATGACTGAACAAGAAATTGAATTAGAAGTTATTAAAGTTATTAAAAAAATGGGATTAACTAAAGATGATGGTGGAATTAAAAATATGGGAAAAGTTATGAAAGAATTAAATCTTGATATTGGAAGAGCACCTAAAAATATTGTGGCTCAAGTTGTAAAGAATGCTTTGTCTTCAAATGATAGTTATTAACTTTAATAATAAATATCAAATAATAATATTATTATTATAATTTTATAAATTTTAAATTAATAATACAAATTTTAACTAAATAAAATAATAAATTCATAATAAATAAATACAATAAATTAATAAAATGAATAAACAAATAAATGAATAGATATAATTTTTAATAATAATAATAATAATAATAATAATAATAATAATGTATAACATCTGTTATAAAAAAAAAGGGAAATAAGTTATTAACAATTAATTAAATTAATAAAGACTAAAGACAACATACTAATTGACCAAATTATTATTATTATTTTTTATACCTGACATCTTTTCTATAACCACTATGACCATTATTTATGAGGAATTTGCATAAACTAAAAATAAAAATAAATAAATATTGAATATTAAATAAATATTAAATATTAAGTAATATTGAATTAATTATATTATTTACCCTCTCCATCTGGTTCTACCGATTCTACGGATTCATCTTCCTCCAAAGAACTAACCAATGAATCAGACATTTCAACCGCCCATCCTTTCATTACTATTGTATATTTATGAATAATAACCGCTCCAAGACCTATAAGTGTATCTTCCATTTCCTCCATATGTTCTTTTGTTGTATTTTGATGCAAAGTAATTATATATCTATGCCTTGCTATAAAAAAGTTAATTTTAATGTTAAATGTTTAGAATAGACCATATAAAGGAATTTTATATTAAACAAGGAAGTTGAACTGTAAACCCAACTTGAGTCAGTAGAAGTAATTTGTTCATTCGCAAACAATAGGCTAACAATTGTGAATAAAACCATACTAAAAAGTAGTATAGCGAAAATAGGTTTCTTTTGTATCCAAGCCATTTATTTAATAAAATTGATAATTATAAAATTTGAAATATTAAACGATCACACATATCTTTAAATTATTTGACTGTTAGTACACGAGACTTATTTTTAAGTAACGTGATGCAACTAATATACATTTTTCACGTGATATATAGAATTAAAAACACGTGTCGATCAAATAATTAGTTGTACATAATAACTTATCAAAAAAATAACATAGATATATCAAAAAAATAATCATAGATCTATCAATCATAGATCTATCAAAAGCAGCGTTGGTACATTTTATCATTCGAATTGACTCAATTGGACTTATTAGACAATTAAACAATTGGATATAGTCCAATTGTATCCAATTGTCCAAATGGTCCAATTGATATATGTTGGAATTGAACTATGTTTAATCTTTTATTTGAACTTAGTCCAATTGAATTAATCAATTAAATATAAAAATTAGAATCTAAACAAGTACTTTATTTTTAAAAATATATAAAAAGTATAAACTTAATATTTATTTTTGATTTTACTATTGATAATTAATAATTAATATAATATAATATAGTATAATGAGAAAAGATATTTCTCATTCAGGTAAGTTTCTCATTCTATAATTCCTATAATTGTCACATAGCATCACACTGTCTAGATATCAATTTTTATTATATTTTCTTTAGATTTAATTTTTTTTAAAGTTAGAAATAATGTTATTAAGTCTAAGTCAAATTGAATTAGACTGAACTGAACCAATGGAACTAAACCAGTTTGACTTGGGGGTTTAAGTAATCAGTTTGGTTTGACTTCAAGCCAGTTAATTTGCAGTTTAGCTTGACTTGAGTCACTCAAGTCAATGGTAAGTTAATGGAATTGATGAAATCAAATTATATCATATGTTATCTATCTATAAAACTTTTTTATTTTATAAGTAAATATTAAAAACAGTACTAAGTAATCTCAAAGGTGAAAATAATGTGCATCTTTTATAAAAAGTTAAGACCTATGTCATCAAAATTGAGATAACAATTGATAGTTAAATTTAGAAAAGATAAAAAATTTTAAAATAATAATTTTTCACTTAATTTTGATAATATAGGTCTGTTCTTTTAATATAATATGTAATTAATTTCTATCTTTGAGATTATTTAATAATTTTTTTGACATTTATTTATAATATAAAAAGTATTATATGTAGCTACGATCAATAATTTTGTATATAATTAGTATAATTATTATAATAATAAATATATAACCTAACCTATCACTTTGCTAACAGATTTAAATTATTATTTTATTAATGATATATGCTTAATCTAATTATTTAATTTATTATTATTTATTATACATAATTCAATAATAATAATTTATATATGGTTACTCTAAACATCAAATCATAATCAGAAAAAATTTTAAATAATATAATTATAATTATATACAAAATCATTGATTGTTGCTACATATAAAACTTTTTATATTATAAATAAATGTCAAAAATATTACTAAGTAATTTCAAAGATAAAAATTAATTACATATTATATTAAAAGAACAGATTTATATCATTAAAATTGAGCAAATAATTGTTATTTTAAAATTTTTATCTATTCAAAATTTAACTGTCAATTGTTATCTCAATTTTGATGATATAGGTCTGAGCTTTTTATAGAAAATGCACATTATTCTCACCTTTGAAATCACTTAATACTGTTTTTAATATTAACTTATAAAATCAAAAATTTTATATGTAGTAACTATTGATAATTATTTTTAATTTTATATATAATATAATTATTCATTAATCCCATTGATAGGGTTGATGAGTCAACTTGAGACTTATTAACACCATCAATCCCATCAACTTCATTCAATTCCATTGACTTAGATAACTTGATCTAATTTAATTTAACTTGTACCTTCAAGTTGATTAGATTCAGTTCAGTTTAGCTTGACTTGCCAGTAGTTTGACTTGACTTTGGCCTCAAGTCGAACTGAACCAGACCATTAACAACATTAGTTAGAAAACCTTATTTGTCACAAGTAAGCACCTGATTATCATTTTGTAATTACATGAAAGTGATTTTTACTCGAGTAAAAATAGGGAGGTGAGGAATAACATTACCCTAATATAATATAATAATAAAATAAATTTTGATTTTACATTTTATAATTTTTAATTAAAATTATTTTTTATTGGATAATAATAAATATTGGAATTGGACTTAAGTCCAATAGGTTTAATTGATTAATTGGACAATTGGTACTAGTACAAAGAGTCCAATTGTCCAATAGTCCAATATGCCAACACTGATGAGGAGAGTTAAATTTCGTTTAGTTAATGTGTAACTGTGAAGCAAAAAATAAAGCTCTTTAATACTTTGTAGTTAAAATTATTTCTATCAAATGTTTGCCTGCCAAAATGTATGTATATCAAATCGTGTGTTAAGTGCAGAAATCATGAACATATATTTTGAGATCGACTCCTTTTTCCTTTCCAGTTCAGAAAAAGATGTATTGTTAACCATCTGTTATCAATAAATCCAAAACATTATAGATCATGTACCTGATAAGTATATATATATCAATGCCTGAAGTTGGGACACTTTACTTTTTTCACACTCATCTCTCAAATTACTAACAATGTCATTTATACCTATATATCCACCACAATCAATATGCGTATTATTATATATCACTCCCATTCTCATCATATATATCGCTCACGAAATATTACAAATATATATAACTCAAATAAATGATCTAAAAACCTAATCTGCACAAAAAATTAATCGTAATATTCTATAGTATAAAGAACCAAATCTAATAGGTCTAAATACATTATAAGTTATATAATCATTTAATCACTTAATTATTAAATAGATTATAAAATGATTAGCAGTCGGAACTTACGTGGTTTTGATGGATCCAATGCTGAATGGGATGAATATTATATTTATGCCACAGGTTCGTACTAATGAAACTTCTAGTGAGTGGAAAGAACGAATTTGGTCTCGTTTACAGTACTTCAGAGATAATGATCTTTTACTTTACAGTAGTAAAAAATATCTTGAAGCCAGAAAATTAGTTAGGCTTTGGAGTGAAGTAAATGGATTTTGGTCAAGTTATGCTCCTGAAATTGGTATAGCAATTTGTTTCAATTAGTACATACTGATAAACGCACCAGAAATATTGGAAATTATAATCACATAGTAATGGAAAGGCATTGGGCTATCTCATTGTAACGGAAATACCTTCTGTGGTGTAAGTTATGAAGAGTATTTGAAAATCAAAGAAAAATCCAATTTAGGTTATAACTATGATAATGAGTATTTGCATTACATCGATATGAATTGTGGATGCAGAATGCTATTAAAAAACTCAAATGTGCTAAAGAGGTTGGTAAAAAGATTCGAGCAGTGAATATCATAAAACAAAAATTCATTGAATATATGTATAAACCTGATGGCATGACAGCCAAGCAGTTAGCTATACATTTCAAATTCTTATGGGGAATTCGAGAGGAAATGCATCGTGTTATCCATTAATTATTACAAATATAACGGATATAAATACATATATTTATCAGTGGATATATCGATATATCGTCCAATAAATTTTGTCCTAACTTTTATATGACATCAACGGCTTAATGATATATGTAAACTGAAGCGCGTACTATCATCTCACCACTTTGTATATTATCTTTGTATATTACCATTTTGTGTACTATCTCTAAAGTCCATACGCTTGGTTACAAGAACAATGGCAGAGAGAACTGATAAGAGAGTTTGTGGGACCCTTCAGGTATTTTTTGCACAGAAAAAATTGTCTCAAACCTATTCATCAAACCATTTTTTTACGGTTTCAAACCTATTTGCAAACCATTTTTTTCATAGATCATCGGAGAGAATTGTGATTCCATTCGGACCAGAGGGCAGGATGAAAAGCCCGACTTATTTTCGGCAAATACTAATAATAACTATATGAGATGCAATATGCCTTCTTTGGACGTATTATGTCAGTCGACCTTCCAGGAAAGCAACATTACAAGAGCAGAAGAAATATCTTGCAAAGAGTCTGGAACGCTTAGCCGAGAAGATAGTAAGGATGGAACCAAATACAATACACCGCCCTCGGAAAGTAAATCTCACATATTCACAACGAAAGGGAAAAGTGAAGAGGTTCATGTTTGGTGTTTCGATTCGTTGCAGACCTTCACCACCGTCAGAAACAACACTAAAATACAATGCTGTAGTGACACCAGCGTCAAGAGTGAAAATGATGCTGATATTGTAGAGGACTTCAAATATTGTCCTAACCAAGGAGCAATCCATTTATTGCAGACATTCTTTGGGAAACTGTGCCGAATCGGTACCCTGGGAAGCACTACGTGGACAAAGAAAATTCAAATGAAACCGTGTCGTTTTGTACTTGCGCACCTTTGCATTACCGAAGAGACCAGGAGAACAATTGAAGGTCTCAGATCTATGTCTCAAATGTCAAAACGTAAAGAACAAGATGAATCACTTCGCAATAATAAACTTATGGTAGTTGACACGTTTAAAGATGAATCTTGCCGTCGTCATCTTGCATCTTCTATTGGTTGCGAGCTTCCTGTTAATAGTGATGATCCAATAGAACTTAACTACTATATGACAAATGTTGCACAATTCGGCTTTGATCATATCATTATCATTGGGGAGATTGAAAATGGAATGATTTTTTTGGATTGCTATGGTCGTGTGTTTCAATGGGAAGAAGAATGTCGGATGTTATGGCCACTCGGAAATTCTTTGGAAGAAGCGATGTCAAATGGCGAGAAAAATCAAGTGCCATGGTATTGGGAGTATGATGGAGCTGTATATGAGTTCAAAGAATTACTTCAACGTATGTACAAAAAATGTTATTGTAATGTTGCATTAGTTGTCGATAACTTTATTTAATATTTTTGTACCCCATTTTATTTACTCTAGAAGAATCTATTGATGCAAAAAAAGAAACTAACAAGAGATCAAAAAAGAAAAAACATTAATAATATATTTAAGAATATGAAAAAAAAACACGTCTTTGTATAATCAATGAATAATATACACAAATTGTTAATTATGTTCTGCATTATTTTGCGAACTCTCATAGTAGTTTGAAACAATTTATCAAAAAATAGTAAAGATGTATTTGAAACTGCCAAGTTAATAAAGTTTCGGAGCTTACTTTTGTTTGCTTTTATGTTCACTTGTGTATTGGAAAAATAATAATACACTTATTTTATTGTATCATCATTATAAACATTTAAAGTTTTGAGTTTATTCAATGAGACCTAATTCTCGAAGTCGCTCTGGAATAACTACATATGGATCTTCGTAATATCATACATACTGTACCTTAAAACAATTCACATAATTCTTTCTTGAGTTGATCCCGCTCTTGTTGTTTAATAAAATTATTTGAATCTCCTCTGTGAAAGAATTTAACATATTTTCATGTTGCACCTCTTGAATTTCAATTGCAAGACCATATTCTGGATAAAATATAGCAAGTCGTAGACCTTGAGGATGTTCAACTGTTTTTAAGAAGCCTGGCCAATGATTTTTTGACAGAGGCCCAAGATATTTTGTTACAACTTCATGACATAAATTTTTCCATTTGAATTTTGAGCAAAATGGACATCAAGAATTGCTATTTCAGATTTTATTAAAGGTTGCATACCAAGTATGTATTATACATATTGTCAAAAGTAAAAAGCCTTTGACTCAATTCCAATTTTTTCAATTTTTAAGTGTGTCTGACTTAACAATTGCATCAATTTACTATATAAAAGTGAAAATTTCACTTGACTTCATTTTTCAATTTTTAATTGTCTGACTCAATTCAATAGTTTTGATGACATATGTCCCTTACTACATTTTCAATAATATTGATCTATAGATTTGATATATTCTTTAGAAATATATTCACCACTACATAAACAAGAAGTTTGTTGTATCTCTTCAAGATTTAATTTGAACTCACATTTTGCATATTGTGGATATTATATATTATGATTTTTTATACTACAAAGAGATTTTATTATTAATATATTAGATAGAAAGACAATTATTTTCTCCAATTTGTATTGCAACTTTGAAACTAATATGGTCACAGTTATCAGCACAATGTGAGTACCATGTATTATAATTTTTTATATAGTGAAGAAGTGCTGACAAAATATGTCTTCTTTGTATTTCCATTCTAAAGAGCTTTTGGTATTGATATACTAAGTAGAAGCACAGGTCAAACACAAAAGAATAGGCATACTAAAAGGAAATTCTGATTTAGTTGTTTTATAATATAGGATATAATAGGATGATCAATTTTAACTGGTCGATAATATATCAAGAATTAAATAAAAATATTTTACAACATTATATGAGTACTATTCATATAGAATTCTTAGAATGGTACTAATGTTTTGTACTTATAATATACTAGAACACAATGTTCTAGTATATTATTTGAACATTTTGTACTTATAGTATACTAGAACACAATACTTTAATGCATTATTTAAACATTCCATATTCATAGCATACTAGAAAGTCTCTATAAAATTCACTAGTCAAATATAAAAGAATCACTGTATCAAATGGTAATTTCTATACTATAGATCAGCTAAAATCAATAACAATTGACCATTCTATATATGTTCCCAAAATTGATTTTGGATTTTTGAGGTATTTCGACTTTTTGAGATTTATACAAAATCTATTCTATATATGG
>CAJVPK010000452.1:0-32083 GCA_910592015.1 Diversispora eburnea | reverse complement strand
TGATTATTATTATTATTTATTATATATTTATTATCTGTTTTGAAATAGGCCAGTTAAATCAATTGTATTAGCTGTGATTTACTGGCAGATAGAGTATATTATTATGTTTGTGTGATGCAAACTTTGAAACTGATTTGAGAAATTGTTAGAAATACTCTACACAGTGGTAACAATATGTTAAGTAAATTGGAAAAAATAATTCATTCAGAATATTGGAAAATATAAGAAAATTGAAATAATTAAATAAAATAATCAATAATAAATATTTGGTTAATAAAAATAATTATTAAATAACTGTATATATTTACTATATAATTTTTAATGGAAATAAAAAAATATTTGATTAAAAAAATAATTATATTATATTACTTTCATATCTATAGAATCCAATGATTACTTTAAATTATTTAAAAAAAAATTTTAAATAAATTATATCATAAAGTATTTATCTTTTTACAAATAAAATTTTTTAAAAGATATTTAAGAAAAGTTCACTATTAATTTCTTCTCCATGACCTACTGTTTTACATTAACCTTTACTATTGCAACCTTCTCTAGTTTCACCATAACTTTTCCTAATAAAATAATACTTGCTAAATGACATTATTATTATTATCTATTATTTAACATTTTTTGATTACATGATAAATATGTATACTAATGTTTTAGATTATTGATATATTTAATTATTAATGATGATTAGATGACTATTAACAATTTACTCATTTATTCAGTAAAATTTTTGCTCCAGAAATTAGAGTTAAAATTTATTAGGAACAGGAATATGATTTATGATGTTTTACAATAAATCACAAAAGTTACAAAATTTTGTAATAAATACAAAGTTTTATATTGTCATCACATAATTTAATTATTTATATATTTATACACATAATTCTACAAAGTTTCCACATAATTTCCACAGAATTCACAGAATTTCTATGTAATTTTCATAATTTCTCAAACTACAATATTTTATTTAATAACAAAAGCAACAAATAAATCACGTGTTTTTGGTAAAAAATTATGGTTTATTATAATAAATTTATTTGCTTAAAAATAGAGTATTAGTAATTTTTGCTTAATTTTTATTCTAGTTATATGATTAGAATGCATAGTGGATATTATTTTTTAGATTAAATATATAAAAAAACAAAAAGAAAAAAATAAAAAGAATTTAATAATTTTTAAAAATGATAATAATAAAATATATTGTTTTTTCAATTAGTAAAGGGTCCATTGTCATAGTGCCAATCAAGTTTTGAAGTTATGAGATACACTTACGCAATTTGGTCCTTTGGTGTAACTTTAGAAAATACTTGCAATCAAATAATTATCGATCGTTACTACATATAAATATTCATATTTTAATAAGTAAATGTTAAAAACAGTACTAAGTAAATTTAAAGAAAATAATTAATTACATATTATATAAATAGAACAGATCTATAACACCAAAATTGAGAGAATTTTTAGCGATTAAAGTTCGAACGGACGAAAAATTTAAAATGACAAATATTCCCTCAATTTTGATGATATAAGTCTGTTCTTTTTATATAATATGCAATTCATTCTTATACTTATAAAATAAAAGTTTATATGTGGTACCGATCGATGATTTTATACAATTGGATTATATATAAAAATAATTGGTTATTATTATTAATATATTATATATAAAATCATCGATCATTTCCACATATTAAACTTTTTATTTTATAAGTAAATACTGAAGTAACCTAAATACGAGAATAATTTGCATATCATATAAAAAGAACAGACTTATATCATTAAAATTGAGCAAATAATTACATTTTAAAAATTTTTTGCCCGTTCGAACTTTAACCACTAATTTTTCTCTCAATTTTGGTGATATAGATCTGTTCTGTTCATATAATAAGTAACTTATTCTTATCTTTAAAATTACTTAGTACAACTTTTGACATTTAGTCATTAAAATAAAAAGCTTTATATGTATCAACGATCATGAATTATTTCCGATTTATGTATTGTTATGAATATTCTAATATAATTTGTTTTGGTTATTTTCTATTATAAATTTTATCAAAGATATTATAAAAATTAATAAAGTAAAATCTGCAAAAAACATTACCAAATATTTCAAATCTCATACACAATCAATGGCAAAATTTAAATATATTCAATATAAAAATTATGGCAAAGAAATTTCACTAGTTTACAAATTCTTACATGATGGGAAATACACTTTAATCATTACAAAGATCAAGAATTGTTATAGAACAAACATTGATGAATTTAAAAATGTGGATCATATAATTTAAGAGCTCAAATTCTTGAAGAAGATTTTGGAAAAATTAGGAAGTTTTATTGGGCAAAAATTTGCGCAAGTTTATGTGCGTTTTTTTTCCATTTTTTCGAATTCGCTCACGATTTTCGAGGCACAGATAGATTTTTTTACTAAGATGTTTTTAAGATAGATAGAACGGCCTTAATCTTAAATAAAAAATGGTATGTTTTTCATTCATGTAGCATTGATATTTACGGAGATCGCATGGTTTAAGAAAACCATTTGTGAAAATCGTGCGGAAATTTGCACGGAGATTTTCACGGCAATTTTCATACGATTTTTCACAAATGGTTTTCTTTAAACTGTGTGATCTCTACAAATATCGATGCTGCAGGAATAAAACACATATTATTTTGTAGCTAAGAGCAAGGCCATTCTATCTATATTAGAAATACCTTAGTAGAAACTCTTTCTGTCCCTTATAATCGCGAGCTAAGTCAAAAAAATGGAAAAAAATGCACAAAAAACTTGTACAAATTTTCGCCTAATAAAATTTCCTGATACAATAGTTATTACATTGAAGCTATTTGAATCAGATATATTTACTCTAATTTTGAGAAAAATTGTTAGAATAATTCAAGAAATTCCATGTAATTTTAATGATCAAATGATGGAAATATGCTTATCGTAAGCTTGATCCACGATTTTGGAAGGAAGTAGAACACTTTAATATGAAAGTTGCAGGATATAATGAATTTACATCATATGTAAATTGTCAATTTTGAAATAATAATTCACCATATGAATCATATGATATGATAATCATATAATTTGGGAATCAATCATGGCCAAATAGTAAACTTCACATCATCAGCTGCCGCTAAATGTAGATTTATTCATAATTACCATGTTAAAAAACTTGTATATATCTATGCAAACTTAGAATTCATGAGGATAAGAGATTAGTTAAGTTAGATGATAGTAATTAGAATTGGTAACGAAAATAAGGAAAGTATTGAAGAGATTGATACTGATAAGGAGATTTTCTGCAGTTAAAAATACTACCAAAAATAGTTTTTATTTTATTGTAATTTAGTATTCGTTTGTTACAACTTTAACATGAGCGTAAGCTCAAGTTCACAGCCCAGAAGACAGGGTATTAACCATACTTCATCTCTTAAAACTAGCATTATCAGTAAAAACAAATTCAATCCTATCGAAAAAAAGTAGTGATATTAACTTAGAGAAAAGTCAGTGTCGAAGCATCTGGTAGTAATAATCAACCGATAGTAATTATTCAAGCAAGAGAAAAATCCAGTGAAACACAACAACAACAAATGAACATGTGAAAATGAACCCTTAATGGAAACCTTGAAAATACCAAAAATAACGAGGACCAAAGGTGGATACAGGAAGGGTAAACGGAATCCATTTCCTCTATGAGTCAGAGAATGACTATCAAACCAGATTGGCGAAACATGATGGAAGCAAAAAAAAATATAAGATTTGGACTCTGGCGTCCAAAATTCCGGGAAAAAAATCTTGGCGAAAAAATTGAAAAATCTTGAAAAAGTAAACTCAGAATTTTCAACAAACAATAGAATGATTTCTGATAACAAGAAACAGCCTACTTATATGCATAGAGCTGCAATCTTAAAAGAAATCCTGAGAAAGAGATGCCTGCATGACGTAAAGCTGTGGGAATGAAGCACAAAGAAAAAGAAACAGAAACTTTCTTTTTCAGAAAGTATAAAACCTTCCCATAATTTCCCATCTATTTTTCGTCTCCGTCAAAAACGTCAAAAATTGAAAAAGGTATGTATAGTTAATTAAAGTGGTACTTCTTGATGTACTTCCCGTTCAGTCTAGTTAACGACACAAATCTTGATATCTTCTTTATAGAAACCATAATCCAGCTCGTTAATCTAAACCTAGAGTATACGTCTGATCAAGAACATCATCCAGTAACAAAAAAATGCTTATACCGACACAATGAACCCAAGAATATCTTTGTACTTTTCGTTGTCATTTTCGCGCTTACCCTTATGAGTACAAACGTCGAGGCTGGTCTCGGGGGTTACTTAAGAAGAGTGCTAAAGGTGACGGAAAATTTATTATGAAAGCAGTATATGTTAAGGGCATTTTTGGTTTATTTGATGATGTGAAAGAGATACTCGATGTATTTATATTGAACTATTGAAATAAACAAAAAAAAAAATAGACATTCACCAGCCGAAATTCAGAAACATTATATGTTCTTGTTTAAAATTTTATTTTTGGCAACATGAAATAAGATAAAGTAAATTATATTTTTTGTTTATATTAAATTTCTGTAAATGCATACTTAATTTTTTTGTTTGTTTGAATATAAAGAGAAAATTCCTAGTTCAATTTAATGTAATATTTGATTATTAGTTGTTTTTCCTTTGCCCGATGATCTATTGTGCTACATAAACAATTTCTAATAATGGGCACTGACCATATATATATATATATATATATACTTGAAGTCTTTATTGGCTTCGAGAAAAAAAGAAAAAATGACTAAAGCTATTGAAACTTTTGCTGCTCTTGGAATATTTTTTATTATATATTTCATATTCCTTTTTGGAGTGGTTCCTTTACCTGACGTTCTTCAAGAAGAAATTATACCAGTGGTAATAATCAAATTAGCTATTATTATTATTGTTGTTGTTGTTTATCATTACTATTACTATTAATTATTTCTGTATATTACTATATATATATTAAATATTTTATTAATTATTAGTTGCCTTGGTGGCTGCTTGTAACGTTTGGAGCATATTCACTGGGAACTGTTGGATATAATGTATTTAAATTTAGGGATTGTGAAGATGCTTATCATGAATTGATGGCGGTATTGTGTTTATTTTTATTTATTATTTCTAAGATGATAATAATATTATATTATTATTAATTAAATCAATTGTATTTATATATATTTTCATTATATATATATATATATTGTAGGAAATTCAACTTGCCAAAGAAGATTTAAGAAGTAAAGGAATTACAGTTGTAGATTAAAATTGATGATGTTTATTATATTCTAAAATTACATATTATATAATAATGATATACACATACAAAAAATAATGCGGGAAGAAATAAAAAATGGGAAATAAATAAATTTTAATAAATAAATTCAATAAAATAAATTTAATAAATTCTTTTAAATATAAATATAATCATTCGGTGCAAAAAAAAAAAAATACAATTTCATCATTCAAGTAATTGTCTGAATCTTTCTTGAATTTCATTATAAAGTTTTTGATAATTTTCACGAAGAACTTCTTCACTTTCAGCGGGATCCTATAAATAAATCATGAATTATTAAGTAAATATCTTTCTTGATAAATAAAGAATAATAAATAAGGAATAATAATAATTACTTCAAATTTCATAGAACTAAGTTTATATATTAGATCTCCCATTTGATCCCTAATTTTGGCCCACGTTATTTCACTATTAGTAACTTCAACTGCATGTGTGGCAGCTGTATAAAATCCAATCATATTTTTAAGCAACCAAGTTGTCTGAAATAATAATTAATATCATTATTTTAAATATAAATAATTAAATATAAGAATTAATATGGTCTTAAGAGATATTAGAGATTGTTATCCTTACTTTATAAAACGGGCAAAATCGATCATAGGCAGAGTACCCATTTTGTTGTAAAAAGTCATCTTTTATGATTCTGGCAATTTCTAAAGTGATCTTATCAGATTCTCCAAGTGCACTTTTACCCACAAGTTGAACAATTTCAGATAAATCTTCTTCTTTTTGAAGAATTTCCTTAGTTTTATCTCTTAATGTAGTAAATTCCGGTTCGGAAGATTCATAATAAGGTTCTAATACTTTAAGATACTTTGAAAAACTTATTGACCAATTAACAGATGGGAAATGTTTACGCTGAGCAAGTTTCTTATCTAAACCCCAGAATACTTGAACAATACCAAGAGTTGCTGATGTGACCGGATCAGAAAAATCACCACCTGGAGGTGAAACACTAATATAAAATAATAATCATGATGAAAGATTATAATATGAAAATTACAGTTTACTTTCCCAAGTTAACATTAGAATAATGATATTGATGATGCTAATAATAATTAATAATAATAAGGATACGCTCCGACTACAGTGACACTTCCTTCCCGTTTTGGATTTCCCAGACAAGTTGCTTTACCCGCACGTTCATAAAAAGATGCCAAACGAGCACCCAAATATGCAGGATAACCACTATCTGAAATATTAACACGAAAAATAAGTAATAAATAATACACGTAATAAAAAATAAAGTAAAGAAAGCACACCTGCAGGCATTTCAGCCAATCGACCAGAAATTTCACGTAGAGCTTCTGCCCAACGAGAAGTAGAATCTGCCATCATAGCAACATTTTTTCCTTGATCACGGAAATATTCAGATAGTGTAATTCCTAAAATAAATAAAATAAATAAATATAATATATATAATATAATATAATATAATATAACATAAATAAAAAAATTACGAACCTGTATAAATGGATGCTTCACGAGCAGCCACAGGCATATTTGAAGTATTGGCCACTAATGTTGTACGTTTCATTATGGATTCTTGACGACCATCGACATTAATACTTAACTAAACGAAATGTAGGAATATATAAAATAGATATATTAAATGTTATTAAATGCTATAAAATGCAAAAGTAGTTGTAAATGAATGAATAAAATAAATATAAAATATTACTTCAGGGAAATCCATTAATACTTCAGCCATTTCATTTCCTCGTTCTCCACTAAAAAAAAAAAAAAATATTACAAAACATAAAATTAATATAGAATTGGTTTAATAACTTATTTAATAATAATAATTTAAAAAATATTTACCATCCAACATAAACAATAATATCCGAGTTGGAATACTTTGATAAAGATTGTGAAATTACCGTTTTTCCACAACCAAAAGCGCCAGGAATAGCCGTAGTACCTCCTTGAACACATCTTAAAAAAAGTTATTATAAAATATTATTTTTTTTTATTATTTTAAAATAATAACAAAATGTAATAAAATGTAATAAAATAATATAAAATGTAATAATATAAAAAAATAAAATAAAATAAAACTTACGGGAAAAGTGCATCTAAAACGCGTTGACCTGTAAGTAAGGGATAATTACCAGATAACTTTTCATTAACTGGTCGTGGTGATCGAACAGGCCACAATTGCATCATTGTATATTTAGATTTTCGTCCTTCAAATTCAGTCTCAAGAACAGTATCCTAATATTACATATTTAAATAGTGTGTGAGTGTGCATAAATAAGGATATCACGAGGAAAGCGTTCTCTATAATTACATACCTCTAAAGTGTATGATCCTTTCTCTGCAATATAAGTAATTGTACCTAAAGATTTTGGAGGTAACATAATCGCATGATTTCTCACCAAAGAATTTTCATAAACTTTTCCATAAATGTCACCCACAGTAATATGGTCTCCGGTCTATTAATGAAATGTAATTATATAAATACATAAATTAATGGATATAATAAGATATTAATAGAAGAAATATTTGCCTTAAAATTTATTGGCTCAAAATCCCATTGTATTTTCTTATCTAGGGCGGGTGTTGATATTCCTCGAGGAATATAAATACCATCTGAAATTTCCCGAATTGCCTAAAATATAAATTTATCAATAATCATTTGATTTAATTTAATTTAATTACAATAATAATTGACACTTCTAAATCGAAATATGTATATATTTATTTTATGATTTACCTTGAGTGGTCGCTGAATTCCATCGTAAATGTTAGACATCAGACCTGAATTATATAATTTTCATATATTATTATTGACTTTAATTGAAATAAAAAATATTATTATTTTGATATCACAAATACCTGGACCCAATTCTACAGAAAGTGGCTTTCCTGTTTTCAATACTGGATCACCTATTGTTAACCCAGCTATTGGATTATGAAAGAAAGGGTGATTTTATTATTAATAAATCATCAATAATCCTGTCCAGGAAATGTCAAAGAAATTCTCAAGAAATCTTGGAAAATATTTCAGGATGTCTCGAAATCTCCTCATTCTAAGATATATATGAAAAAAAATTGATTTATATATACCAGTTTCTTCATAAACTTGAATAGTTGCTTTATCTCCATCTATACGAATTACTTCGCCTACAAGTTCCTCATGTCCAACACGAACCTATTATAAAAAAAAATTACAAAAAATTATTGATCTAAATCTGATACTAATATCGATAAATATCGAAATATCGAAATAATAGATTAGATATTCACCAATTCATACATAGCCGAACCGATCATTTGTCCGGCTATCACGACTATTATGATATTTTTTTTTTTTAAAAAAAAAAAAATAATTCTTGAATATTATCATTCTTCTATAGAATTTAGTAAATTATAAATACATATTCAAATATTTCGAAATATTTCATACCTGGTCCAGACACAGCAAAGACATAACCAAACTCACTCTCCTTTTCTGAATCTTTAATTTTGGGCAAGTACTTATCTGCATTTTCTAATGCTCCAGCCTATAACAATATTAAAATTATTATTATTATAAAAATTTACGATGAAATTTACTATTCAAAAAAAGAATGAATATATTGTAGAAAAATCAAGTCAATTATATATAATATATGGATTTAAAGAAATACCATTTTATTATTGAAATATAACGAAAGCGAAGGAAAAAGGGGTTTTTGATCATCATTTAAAAAAAGTTGATTATCTTTTATATCTTGATTTTTATTATTATTCTCAGATCTTTGACATAGATACAAAATATGTAACGTAACGTTTGATTTAGATGAATATTAGCATTTATACTGATATGTATAATCTAAAAATTGACTCTCTAATTAAAACTAGGAATCCCTAATTACTTCCAAGCTATCATTAAAACGTTGTTATGTCAACAATGGGTGTAGCTCTTTTAACCATCGCTTTTTCATCCATAACGTGGTTTAGGATATTAGTTCTCGATTTAATATTATCACGAACGGTGACGATTTCAAGTTCACATTTAGATGGATGCATTACATCTTTCTTTCGAGTATTCTTACAATTTTTGCACGTTAAGGAGGTTCCGTTCAAGCAATTCTAGTAAACTCTCCTTTTAATGGACTTCATTTAATAATCGTTTTTTGCTTTAACGTTAATATTGTTGATGGCATCTTTTTTGATGCAAGCCTGTTGACCCGCTTTTCATCATCAAATCCGTCAAACGTTCCAACTCTTGTTAAAAGTGTGAACCTTCACTTAAGATACGAGAGCTACACATTTGGGATTTTCGTTGTTAATCAAAAGATCTCTAATTTTTATTATAAAAATAACTCTCCCCATAAAAAATTTAAACATTTTACAAGTGAGTGCAGAGAGCACATTACGAAATTATTATCCGTACTCTATTTTTCATCACCGTTAACAAGTTTGGCCAATAAATTTATTTGTTTCTTGAGCGGCGGATTGTGTAGGTCTTTAGACTGGTATACATAAAATTACATAAAATATTCCGTAAAAATTAATGGACATAAATTTACATTTGAAACTTAAGTACGTGTCGGCAATTTAACTGTACAAATTTTCAAAAAAATTATCTCGAATTTCATATACAATGTACGTATATAATCCATCTGTTATAATTTAAAGTTTTTAAACGTTTTTATTTTTATTTTCTATTGTTTCTTAAATTTATTCTTTAAGTTCTTATCATACGTTATTAGAAAAGTTGTAAATGTAAACGATGATAAGATGATGAATAAAGAATGAAAAGACAAAGTAAAAATAAAGAAATGATAATGAGTGATAAAAAAAATAACAAATGACGAATAAATAATATAAATAATATAAATAGGTAATAATAATGAATAATAAATAATAAAATCGCTAACCACCAAAAAATAAAATAACAGAAGATCATCTTGATTAATTTTGATTTTGATTGTCTTCGCCTAGAACCAAAGTTTTATGAAAAACCCAACCTTTATTACTTATATCTTCTTTTGGGAGTATATTTATAATCTGGATACATAATTTTATGTTTTGCGAGAGCTAATTTCAAAAGAATTTCAAAATATCTCTTGACTTGAGATGATTGGTTTTTCCATACATCGCCAGCATTGATAGAGACTGTCTTCATCTTAAATAATGTATCAGGAAATTGATTTCGTTTATTTGCTTCATAATCTTTTCTAAATAAGACCCAAGAATTTTGTGGTCTAGAAATCTGATTAATTTTATTTTTACGATTTTTGCGAGCTGATAAAAGTAGTGAGTCAAGACTAAGTGTGAGTTGATAAGAATCAATTCATGATTTTGGTTTTTGAAACTAAGATCTTGCAAGTTATTTACATAATTTAAAATATCATTAATGTTTTTAACGGGATTTTGAGATGGAGGCATATTATTCTTATTCATTTTAGATATTTTGTCAGATTAATCTTTAATTAAATAGTTATATTTATATTTAAATTTATTTGTATTTATATTTTATAATATATATATACCCAAAATTATAATATATAATAAACGAAAAAGTTATACAACCAAAACGTGGAATGTGATGTGACAATCAATTTTTTTATCTAATCAGTGACAGTGTTTTGTTGTACGTAAAGTCAATTTTAAAATATTAGCCGATTTTTTTTTAACACTATTTTTACTATAACCAAGTTCCTATTATAGAGAAAACAGTATCGATAAAGAAAGATGGGTCGTAAAAGGTCAGATATGTTAATAGATTCTCCTCTTAATTCAGGTAATTAATTTATATAATGATAATAATAATTGAAAATTTAATAATTTAATATAACAATATTATTAATTTATAAATTAACTTTTTTAAATTTAATTATTAAATAGGTCCCACTATAAATCAAAGTACCGACAATTTATTACGTCGAATCAAAAAAAAGAATCCAAATTCACTTACTACTAACGCAAAAAAACGACAAAAGAAAAGTCGAATGAGAGCTCTTATGAATAACGAAAAGAAAGAAATCAAAGTTTCAAAAAGTGTAGATAAATTATTAAAAAGGAAAAAAAGTAAAAATGTTTGGGAATAAATTGATTTATCTATAATTACTCAAAGGTATAAATTACATTTTTAAAATTTAAAAAATTTAAATGATCTCGAAAGATCAATTAATACATTTAAATTTTTTTTTAAAAAAAAATCTAATAAGAGTATTAATAAACGTATAATAATATACGTATTTACTCATAAAAATTACATATTTTATAACAACTTTGTTTAACTTTATTATCAATGAACAGATTTGGTACGCTTTCTTCCATTGTTTTTATCTTTAGCTGTGGGATATAAAGGATAACTTCGTTCAGCTGGAGGCGACGATTTCAACTTCAAATAAACTTTAAAAAATATTAATGTAAATAATTAAAGTATACGTATATATATATATATACATATATATATATATATGAGAAGATATATGCGTTTGAAACTTACTTCTATCAAGTGCCAATTCAATTAGACATCGATTTCGTATTAATGCCAATAAAGGCCACGTAGATTGTTCACCTTTCAAAACCCAATAATCCAAAGAGGAATGAGTTGGATTAGAGAAAAGTGTTTTAAAATCCTATTATTATTATTATTATTATTATTATTATTATAAATAAAATAAGAATATAATTAAGATATGTATTTCTGTATCAACACAAAAGTAAACAAGAATAGAATATATTTTCTTACAGCAAAAGAGATAGATAACACAATTGTAACATTTCCAGATACTTTTTCATCAACCATCCCACGGAACATTCTTGGAAGAAGTCGCATTTGTTCAAGCTTTCAATTAATTAATTTAATTAAAATGGATAATTCAAAATGGTTGTAAACTTTTCAAAAAATTCCCAAGATAAAAATATATAAAAATATTCACCTGTGCTATTCTATGTCGATATTCAGTTGAAATAAAGTGTCCACATTTAACCAAAATCGACGCTCTCGTTGTTTGCTCTCTAGATAAGAATGGAACAACAGCAGCATTCGCTTGTGACACAATAAAATGATTTACATTGAATAATTCGGTAATTCTTGTTAATGGAGACTCGCTATATATATATGTGTGTGTGTGTGTGAAACAAAAAAAAAATAATAATTAAAAAGTGAAATAAAATATTATCATTATTATTATTAATAAGTACCTTTCAGTGGGAACCGCATCAGTCCATTTTTTCCATTTTATTTCTATTTATTTCGGGAATTATAGAGATAACCAGAAATGATTAGGAATAATCAGAAATAATCAAAAAGATTATTAAAGTTATTATACATACCCGATGGTGCCCAAGGAACAATTTTTCCAGTCTTGTCTTTTGCCATCAGATCATAACTATCATAAAGACCCATAATAGCAACCGAGGCACATGCGGCACTTGATATTAACTTTTAATTAATTAATTGGTTGATTCTTGAATTAGCTAAAAACCAAAAAAAAATTTCCACCGGAATTTACCACAAAAAGATGGATTACTTACAACATTTGGAGCAGTAAGATAATTAAGTAATTGTGGAATTTCAAATTTTCTGGTAGGCGAAACAGTGATGTTAAGAATTCTTTTCGTTTTCGCATAAGCTTCCTAAGTATTTGGAATGAGAAAAATGATATCTTAAAATCAACAAAATAAGATTCAATAAATAAATAAATAAATATATATATATATAATATCTTTAATTATACTCACTTCAAAAGTTAAATCACCAACATTACTTAGAACACATTCTTCTAAAACTTTAATGTCCATCAAGTAACCTTTAAAATAAAAGATTTAATTTAATATATAAAATTTCATCAATTTAAATTTTTAAATTACATAATAAAATATAATAAAATATAATTAATATAATTACCATGTTTTAAAAAACGACTAATTTTTCTACGAATATTGCCTTCACTTCCTACTTTGCCGAAAGCACCTAAATTGATACCACCAGGTTCAAAAATGCGCTAATGATTATATATTATATTAGATATTACATGAATATATTATATTAGATATTACATGAATATATTATATTAGATATTACATGAATATATTATATTAGAATTAGAATTATATTTATATATTATATTAATAATATTTGATGAAAATAATTTACCGGTAACTCTTCATCAGTTCTAATGCACACTAAAGCAGCTATTAGAGCACCAATGGCTGTTCCACTAATAATTCTTGGTAATAATCCATTTTGATTAAGTGCTTTCACAACTCCAAGATGATATAACCCTAAATTTGTAAATATAAAAATAAAATTATAAATACAATTATAAATAGAAATAGAAATAGAAATATAAATATAAATCATAAAATATGAATAAATCTTTACCAAAAGAAGTCCCTCCATAAAGTACCAAAGCAGAATTACCAAAACTTTGGCGAGTATCATTAAAGAATTCCATTTTGGAAAGTTTAGGAATTTCGGAAAAATCTTGTTCGCCAATATATTCCAGTTGAGTTATAACTTCTTGTGTATAATCTTCAATCAACTTTTTTGTCCTATTAAATATTATTATTGTTATTATGAATAAATTATGTTTAAATTATGTTTAAATTATGTTTATAATATATTCTTATAACAAAAGATCAAAATACCCCAAATAAGATTGACTGAATAATCTAGGATCATTTAAACCCCCAAGATTACGCAAAAGACCTTTAAATAATAAACAAATTATTAATATTTGATATTATGATCATAAAAAGCAAGGGAAATAGAATAATGAATAAGAAAATTATAACAACCTGATCTCAACATATAAATCATGGAAAGAACATCATTGTTTTCTCTAACTTGTCTAAAATTATCTAACTTATATTGAATCAAGTTATAATCATAATAAGGAGAGATAGGATTCGATTTCCATTCATCATTACCTATTTTATAAAGATTTATTTTTTTTTCTTATAAAGATTTATTTTTTATTTTTTTCTTTTTATTAATAACAATCATTATAACATTACCTAAAAGGCTTGAATGTAATAATTTCGAAAAAAAAAACTAAAAATTAAAATATCTGAATAAAATAACTAGAAAAATTTTAAATTATTATTACATACACATCTAATTCCTTTGCTAATTTAGTCCATTCTTCATAATTTTTTGCTACAGATAATTTATATCGTATTATTTCTTCAGGTGTCCTTTTATGTCTAAGTTTCTTTTTTTTTAAAAAATTAATTCCGACTTTAAATAAGTATCTCTCTTGATTAATTAGTTTCTGAAATATATATATAAATATATATACCTTCAAAAGTGAAGAAATTACACAAAGTATCCAACCAAAAATCGTGAATACTGTAGAAATTATAATGTTGATCCAGTTCTATCGAAATATATATATACGAAATATACAAATATTATATATAAGATTATAAGATTTTGTAAATATAATTCTCCAAAATCTCACTTTAACTTTAATGTACTTACTGGCATTGTTATGAATAAAAGATGAGTGATTGATTAAAATTTTAGATTTTAATATTTATGTAACCACGATCAACAAACCATTTTGCCAATTTAAAATTAATAAAAATTCCTGATTTAAAATTTAACTCACATGGTAAAATACATAATAATTTAGAGTATTTGCATGGGCTGAATTTACTTTATTGCAATAATTCCAATAAAAAGTAAATAAAAAAGAAGTATAAAAGTAATAATTTGAATATGAAAAGCAATTGATTTTCTAAAGTTTGTAATTGCAATTGCTTATGTAAATTCTTTAAGCTCTTTCCAAGTCTTGAACAAACTATATTTTTTGATGGGCCAACTGAAAATAATGAATAAAGCACTAGTGGATGCCTTAAAAAGAAAAGCCATATCTAATAAAAGAATCTTCTATCATTGGGATCATAATACACACAGGTCAAACACAAAAGAATAGGCGTACTGAAAAGGAATTCCGATTTTAGCTGATTTATAATATAGGATGCGATAGGACGGTCGATTTTTAACTGGTCTATGATATAGGAATTCCGATTTTTAATATAGGAATTACCATTCGGTACAGCGATTCTTTTGTATCAAAAAAAAAACTATTTCAATATGATAGAAACTTATTTTGAAAACATTAGAAGCTCATTTGATAAACAATGGACTTATTCCAATAGTTCATAAAGGATGTAATGGTAATTTATAAAAATGTTGTTAAAGAAATTTCTGCAGAAGTTCATGTTTTTACCAAACTCGAGAGTAGTTAGAGTAATTCAAATAATATATTCTTACCAGTTAATGCTTATTATAATTATTATTAAATCCAGATCAACAGTAAGATCGATCTATTATCTTAGTCTAATGTAAAATTCATTTCCTTGATATTCAAAGATGAAGCAATAAAATTTATAACAAAACATCATCTTCCCATACTAATAATTAATAATAATTAATAATAATTATATTTTAGACCTTTGTCCAATCAAGAAGATAATCACGTTTTGGTATAACTTCTCCAAAACATTGACCTCTTTAAGGAATTTACGTTTAGAATTCTCAAAAAGGATATATCTTCTTTTTATCTCAAAAATAGTCTCACGTAATACTATAGATATTTGTTATCGAAATTTCGATTTTTTAGATATTTTAAGATATTTTAGTCGAAATACACTTTTACATTTCACCCTTCTCTTCCTCTTCGTCTATTATTTCTTCTAATATTTCATTATTTTGATTATCTGACATTATTAAAGTGTTTGTTATATGTTTACCAAATTTCCTCTGAATAAAATTTTTTTTTTTTTTGTAAAAAAATAAATATTAAAAAAATATAAAAATTCAAATTATTTCTACATGTGATAAAGTTAAATTGCTTTGTACTTTATTTGTTTAATTTTCCTTTTTTTTTTCATAATGGTGAAATTTTACCTCTTCGGAAATGCTGACAATGTTGACAATGTTGACAATTGTTGACGATGTTGACGATGTTGAAAGTACTGACGTGAAGAGTAAAAACTTACGTTCATAGATTATCAATGGTATGTTTTAAACAATATCAATTACAATTTTCCTAATAATTCTGGCATACAGTAATTCTAATATACAATAATTCCTAAAAATTATATAAGGATATAAGGAGAGATTTAGAAAGGATACAAAATAATATAAATAATCTAAATACGGCTTTTGGCTCTTGGCTTTTGACAGAATTTCTAGAATTTCTAGTAAGATATATTCAAAACTATACGTGGAAACTTATCGAACCTATTACGTTTTGTCGATATTTTTCTTTATCTTGTTCTTTGTTTTAGCTTCAATATTACTTGTCCGATAAAAGAAAGGCGCAGTAGATGTAAGATGTTAGATGTTGATATATATTATATAATATTATTTATTATTTTATTTATCATAATAATGTTATTTGTAGATCATCGAGAATCATCGAGTGAAAGTCGATAGTATTTAAACAAAGGTTAATATGTAGTTGTGAGTATGTGAATGTATTTTATGCTTTGGTTTTCACTAGAGATGTATACTAAAATATACAATTAATATATAATTAATTAATATATAATTAATACACAATTGAAAATATATTATCAAAAAAATGCGTGTATATTTCAATATATTTTTCAATATGAAAAGACCAATTTTTTTATATCTCTTCCTTTAAAATTCTCTTTAATTTAAAGTCATGGAACGTATTAATCCTCCCAGCATTATTACACCTTACAACAGAGTAAACGAAGAATACAAGTTACTTAGAGTCCTCGGAGAAGTATGTTTAAATACTTTCCTTTTTTTTTTTTTTTTTGGTTAAAGAAATATGAATTTTTTTTTTAAATTTTATTAGGGAGGTTTTGGAAAATGTTATGAGGCAAAAAAAGGAAATGGTCAGATTTTCGCTATAAAGGTTTTATCTAAATTGAAATTACGTGGTAAGGAGAGTACCAAAGAACGGGTAAGAATTTTTAAAGTATGTAAAGTCATGAAATTTTTCATAAAATGTAAAAAGTTGGTTTATTATTATTATTTTTATTTTTTAATAGATTACAAACGAAATAAAAATTCATAAGGCCATGAATCACCCTAATATTGTGAGTTTTTATGATTATTTTGAAGACATCAATCTTGTATATATAGTCATGGAACTGTGCGAAAACAAAGTAATAATATATCTTTATTTTCTTATTATTATTATTTCTTATTATTTATTATTTATTATTTATATTATATATATTAATATAATTATATTAAATAAATATTAAATATAGACTTTAGCTGATATGATGATAACAAGACGATTTCTGACCGAAGCTGAAGTGCGTTATTATATGCTACAGATTTTAGATGCATGTAATTATATGCACCAGAATATGATGATTCATCGGGACCTAAAATTAGCCAATTTGTTTTTATCTGCCGATATGCGAGTAAAAATTGGTGATTTTGGCCTTACGGCAAAATTGAATTTGATGGGTGATAAAAAGAAGTAAACTTTTATCCCCACATTTTAATATATATATATATATATTAATTATGACTTAAAATAATAATAAATAATAATAATAATTTATAATTATAGTTCGATGTGCGGCACATTAGATTACATGGCACCTGAAATTATTGGTAGAATTGGGCACAGTTTCGAAGTCGACCTTTGGAGTATAGGTGTGATAATGTAAGTAAATATTTTATTTAATTTTATTATTAAATTCTTTAAATAATTATAATTAATAATAATATTTATTTATTTAATAATAGGTATATTATGTTGTACGGAATTCCTCCCTTCCACAAAAATAGACATTCTCAAATATTTCGATCAATTAGGGGAGGACATTTCGGATTTCCAACATCCGTAAATAATCATGTATCGAAAGAAGCTAAGGCGTTGATCCAATCTATACTAAATAGGAATCCAAGTAATATATATTGTATATATGTGTTTTATATATGAGTGAATTATTTTTTTTAATTAAATTAATTTGTTTCTCTTTAAATTTTAAGATCAACGACCAACCATAAATGAAATTTTTAATCATGATTTTTTTAAAATTGGATTCACACCTCAACAAATTCCGACTTCAGCGTTAACCGTGGCCCCTAATTTTGATAATTTCTATTCGAATAATGAAACAACCGAAATCTCTGATAATATAAATAGTCGATCACAAATTTCACTTTCGACTGTAAGATCAAGTGGATCAAGTGAATTAAATGAACCAAATGGATTAAATGGAACAAATGGATCGAAGAGTGTCAAGACTATATCACAAAGTAAAAATTATCATTATTATTATTATTATTATTTATTATTATTATTATTATTTATTTATTTTGATTGAATAGAATTATAACTAATTAAATTTTTAATAAAAAGTCAAACCGAGCAGCACATCAATAATCGGATCGGTTTATTTTACTTGTTGTGAAACGTTTAGTTCGTTGACGAATACCTCAGAAAAAAGATATAATGTATTAAAAATTGGTTGTTTCTTTATCGTTATTATAATTATTATCGACTATTTCAATCGTTATTAATAATCAAGATAAAAGTTTATATACTTTTAGTTAGGCGATATTGATCAAATTTGGTAAGTTCATTTAAAAAATTTTTTTATTAACGATTGTATAAAATTCACCTGTTTTATTATAAATTATTGCAAATGGCATTGTTTACCATAAGATTAAAAAGTCAATATATATATATCATATAAAAAAATGAAATTTATAATTTATTAGCAATGCTTAATCTTTTGAAAAAATATTATTTAATATTCAAAGAAAATTCATACAACGCGAAAGAGTATATAATGAAATCATTTATTTTATTTTTTTTGAAAAAAATGAAACCTATATTAATAAGCAGTAAATAGTAATAATTTATTTCTACGTAGCAAATATAAAAAATACCTAAAAAAAAAAAACAGAACTTCAATAGAAAAATGCTTAGAAATTTTCCTCGCGTATATAATTGATATAATTGATATAATTGTTCATGAAATATAAACGTATTATTAATTACGGAAGCACAGTAAAAAAAAAAAGTTAATGAAAAAAAAAAATATATTGAAAATATTCATTACGATCTGCTAAAAATTATTACTATTTATAATAATAGTTTTAAATTATAAAGGAAACCTGAACAAAAATAATAAGAAACCTGCTTGCATGCTTCACCAGATCAATTTGGTGAAATAATTAAACAATTAAGATAATTTAAGTATATACAGTATTAGCAAATAATTCATTATGTTATGTAAAAAAAAAAAAAATTCAATAGAAAGAGCGGGAAATTATGATTTCATGTTTAATTGTAATAATACTCTTCCCTAAAATTGCAAAGAACCTGCATTGTACGTTTTTGTTACTTCTGCATCACATTTCACAAAAAAAATATATAAAAATCCTTGTGGTCAAAGTTAATTGTTTTGTTTGTTTTTTTTTTTTTTTTATTTTTTTTTATTTTCATTCATTCATACAATAAAATTATTTAAAATTGATTATTTCCCCCGGAAATTACATAATTATTATAAATTATTTTTTTTATCTTTTCCCCAACTTCTTTTTTAAATACTTACAAAAATAAAAATATTCAAAGTGCAACAATCACATAGAACTAGAGGATACCGAATTAAAAGGAGAAAAATTATGTCAAAACTCTCCCCTAAAGCGGTTTCTCTTGCATTATTACTTTTAGCTCCTAGTTGCTTTCTAGCTACAGCTGCTATACAACAGTTACAAATAGTTGAAGAATCATTATTACCTTTTTTACGTCATTTTAAAGCAAAAGATATACCGTTTTTAATGGCTGGTATTATATTTGTTTGGACTTATGTGATCACTGCTTCGCTTAGTGTTATTGCACAATCAATTGGATCAAGAAGCGGCGGTTACGATAATCGTGTTTGTATTGTTTAATTAATTTATTTATTTCAATTCTCTTATAATTCTCTTACAATTTCTTTTTAAAATTTTCTCAATAGAAATTTGATAATTTATTGTGTATATATAATATGTAAATAATTATTAATTATGATTAATTATTATGTTCATTTAGGAACCACGACTTTATAAGTCTTCACTTAGAGGAACATTAACAAGAATGGTAGCTGCACACGAGGTTGCTTTGGAAAATGCTCCAGGTAAACTTTTTCATTAATAATTAATAATAATTAATAATAATAATAATAATAATTAATAATAATAATAATAATAATAATAATAATAATAATAATAATAATAATAATAATAATAATAATAATGAAATTTGGATTTTGGAATTTTTTTTATTAGCATTTTTCGCTGCAGTGATTATTGCATCAGCCAACAAAGTACCTTTGAAATATAGAACTAGGTTAGAGAAAAAATTTTTTTGATCTTTGACCTTTATTAAATTTGAATTCTCATATCATATTAATAATGATCTATTGGAATATTTTTTTAAAAAATATGTTTAGCTTTTCAGTCGTATATACCGTCTTACGAATAATCCATACACCACTTTATGTACTAGATTTTGACATTGCACGTGCAATCGCGCATATAATGGCCTTGTCATGTACAACTTGGCTCTTTGCGTTTGCTCTTTTACCAGGATTTGAACAATATTATTCTTCAATCATTGAAGTTGTAAATATTTTAAGGAGCGTATCCGATGATGCATGGACATTTGATTAATTCTCTGTATTGAATTTATTTATTTGTATTTATATTTACATTTATATTTAAGTTTAAATTTTTTAATGATAATCAAATCTTTTTTATTTTAATTTTAATTTTTTTTTTTTTTTTTGAAAGAGAAAGAGAAAGAGGAAGAGAAATTTGGATTCATTTTAATAATTTCAAAGGATTTGATTTATTCTTATGGATTGGTATAACTTGATGTTTGATTGCTACAAAGTGAGAATAATAGAATAAATTGCATGTTTGAATTTATTATTAGTTTTATGATTCATATATAATCAATTTATTTTTAGAAATTTTTCATAATTTTTAATAATAGAAAAAAAAAACACAGGACCAACAAAAAAAGTGTGAAAATATAAAATTTTTTTATGTAATTTATTGATGTAAAAAAAAAAGAAAGGGAAAATTAATTATCTTCTAGGTCCTAAAAGCCATTTACTTGATGACTTTATTGGATCCATAATTTTTCTAATCATAAGTGTATTTTCATGTTGATCTTGTACTTCTTCTAATAAAGAAAGATGTGTAATACTATTAATACTATTTCTTCTTCTAATATGAATTATTTCTTGACCATCTATATCTAATTCAATTTCCAAAGAATTTCTAATTGCATTTTTTCCTTTATTCCTTTGCCTACTATAGAAAATATCATTATCTTCATTATTATTATTACTTTCATTATTATTGTTGTCATTGTTGTCAAATAATTTTTTCTTTTTCTTGTTTTTACCACCTTTCTTTATTCTCCTTTCTTTCTTTTTAAATTGAATTATATTCATAATTATTTTATGAACAATAGGTTCATGCGGATAGAAAAAACTAGGAAAACATTCAAATTCTTTTGGAGTTATCCAACGTTCACCACCACGATTTATACTTTCAGTTGGTGGTGGAATATCAGTTACAGAATAAGTAAATTTAAAAGGAATTTTTAAATGATTTGAACCATGACCTATTCGATAAACGGAAGCTACTTTTTCAATTGTAGTATTAATTTCTTTGGTTGATAAAGCATATGATTTTTGTAAAAAATTTTCTGGAAGTTTTTTATGTTTTTGATTATTATTATTATTATTATTATTATTATTACTATTATTATTGTTATTATTACTATTATTATTATTATTATTATTATTATTATTATCGTTGTTGTTGTCGTTGTTGTCGTTGTTGTCGTTGTTATTATTGTTATTATTGTTATCAGGACCCATTAATGGTTCAATTATTTTATTTCTTTGAATTTGTACTTTATATAATGTAGGTTTCTTAACCATTGATGAGTGTATAAATTTTATTTTTTCAATAGCTTTCGGTTTAAAAATAAATCGTCCATTATTTAAATTTAAATGATCAAAATAAAAATCGACAGGATAATTCCATTTATGCTCTTGTTCAAATAATAAATTTAATGAAACATTTGGTTCTTTAAATTTCACAGCTAAGCAAGTTTCACCTATGATTTGAAATCGTTTACAAACATTTGACAAACAAAGGAGAGTTGAAATATCAAGATATGAAAATGTCATTAAGAGAATTTCTGTAGGAAGTTCCTTGATTGTACATTTGTAAATAGGTGAATATTTGTTGGGTGACGCTCTTTTCTTGGATTTAAGAACCATGATGATTGTAAATATTAAAATATTCTTTAATGATTATTTTATTATAACATTTGATATTAATAAATATAAATTATTATTATAAATATTATAAAGAAATTATTCCGGATGAAAAAAAAAAAGAATTTATTTCGAATAAAAGACGTTTATATAACCATTATGCATTATCGGCGATTGGTGTTTGGAGGGGAAAGGTCTCACAAACAAATCTATCTTATTTTGAATAATTATATAAATACCAAATTCATAATCCATTAAAGATCTACAATCTACTTTTATTTGTGTTTTTACGTTTCCATTTTGTCAATGAATATAATGTAAACCAGTCTATTTGTTTATTAACGTCATTTTCGACATTTTCTTCAATTTCTTCATTTTTTTTTTCATTTTCTAATTTTCTTTGACCCGTATACCCTGCCATATACTCGTATACCTATATATGACAATTTCTTCAAAAGATGACATATTTTTAGATCAGTAACACATTGACCGAATTAAAGGTTAAAGATGTTTTTTCTTCTGATCACATGGAGAAACTTCTATTGAGCCACACCTCAAATCCATGAAATGAAAAATTTCTCGATTCATCACAGAAATAAAATATTTTTCCTATGAAAGGTCCAAATTAAAAATTATTTTTTTTATCAATATGGCATAATTTAATTATTATCAAATATTCATGTTGGCAACACGGATGTGAACTTCGTGATACGAACCTGTATAAGATTATCAAAACAATTTCTCATTATATTCTTTTCGCCAATATTTTCTTGCACAAAAAAGGAAAAAAAAATGGGGGACGTTTTTATATATTGGTAATCAATATACCAATAGAATAAATACGCCCTCCTTAGAATTATGGTCTTTTAAAAAAGATCTTGTGTAATGGATTTATAGTGATGAAATTGGATAAATTAATTTTAATTTTTAAAAATAATTTTCAATGTTATTGCGCCCGTTTACAGGTTAAACTGTACTTCTTCAAAAATCCCAAAAATCCACAAAATTAAATATTTTTGTTATTTTTTCTAATTTCATTTTTTAAACGGTTTTTTTTTTCCATTTTCTGATGTTAATTTTACCAAACATGTTCTAAATTCCTCTAACACCCTAAAAAGAATTTGAGGTCAAAACCTTATTGATTATTATCTATCTACTGTATTATTCTTTTCTTGACTTTTAAATTTAATTCAAATTTTAAATACATACAAATAAATAAATAAATAAATAAATAATAAATAAACAAATATTACTAACACATAATTATAAAAGATTACATAAGAATTTTTAAAAAGTTGAAGTAGATGGTTCCAATTCTTGTCCGAGGTTTTTAATCACTAATTTCATTTTCTATATTTAACTCAAAAAGTTTTTAGAAATGAAATTATAAAAATTAATTATTTTAATTATTTACTTTGAAATAATTCTTTATCATCATCACCATTAAAATATTTTCGCGCACTTTAATTGAGTCAGAATTTGTAAGGTAATATATTAAAGATGAAAATAATCTTCAATTCATTAAAACCATTTCTATTTATATTTAATATTATTTAATTACCCTTTGTTTTTTTGTTTAAGTCAAACTTGTTTACCTATTTCCTCTAAAATTTCAAACATAAAAAGTAATAAAAATTTGTTATTACTTTTATGTTAATCCTAATTGTTTAATTGTTATTGCATTTTTTGTTTAAAGCTTCGCGTGAGCATAAACTCACTCTGATTGTGTCACGTTTTATTTTCTTGGTTAAAATATTATAAGACGGTCGAAATCTTTATTGATATTTTGGGCACGATTATTGGTCATCCACGGGTTTTGATTTTCCTTAAAAAAAATCTAATAATAATCCATTAAAAGGAGATTTGAAGTTTGTCTAAAAAAAGGTGTAGAAAAAATAGCTTCACACTATAAATATCATATTTACTTTTTAAGGTTTGGTTAAAATTAATGTAATGTGACTTTTTAATATAATAGGTAATTATTGTTTACGTTAACCCAAAAAATATTACATAACGTTATTAAAAGAACAACGCGCAAACTCGTAAATATTATGTGGTTTCATAGATTTGATTTATTATGAGAGAAAAATTACTTTGTTTTATTAATTTATTAACGTTTATTTATTGCTAGCAATAATATAACATACATTAATTATTATTTTGTTATTTTTTTTTTCACTCACAATCTATATATAATAAATTTTCATTTCATTAATTCAAATATAATTCTACAGATGTAATAAAAAATTATATAAAAAAAAAAAAGATAAACCATCCCAATATCACAGGTAAAAAAAAATATATATTTGTACAATAAACAAATGTTCTATTTAATGGTAATAAATTATTAAAGAACTAACAATCATTAATTGTAACAATAATATACATCCTGTATAAGTTATTCCATTAGCTGCATTAACTTCAGGTGGATTGAAACCAACAGGACTGTTTGATTTTGTCGGTTCATATGTTGGTACCTCATATGTTGGCTTCTCATATGTCGGCTTCGTATTTTCGTATGTCGGCTTCTCATATGTCGGCTTCTCATATGTCGGTTTCGTATTTTCGTATGTCGGCTTCTCATATGTCGGTTTCGTATTTTCGTATGTCGGCTTCTCATATGTCGGCTTCTCATATGACGGTTTGGTATTTTCGTGTGTCGGTTTCGTGTAATCGCATGTCGTTGTCATTTTTGTATTTTCGTTTGTCGGTTTCTCGTAGGGCGGTTTTTCGTATGTCGTTTTCTCGTAGGGCGGTTTTTCGTATGTCGTTTTTTCGTATGGTGGTTTTTCGTATGTCGTTTTTTCGTATGGTGGTTTTTCGTATGTTGGTTTTTCGTATGTTGGTTTCGTTTCTTCATATGTACAAGTTGTTTTTGTCATTGTTGTAGTAGTGACATTATTATTATTACCACCTTCAGCGGTGAAGAAGGTTGGGAATCTAACAATTTGGAACCCAGCGTCTCTGCTTTGACAAACTGTACCAACGAAATTAATTGCACCAACATCCTTTAATGGTGGCGAATATAAGTAACATAAATTAGGTCCTTTTGGAGAGGGATCTATTAAGGAAATTAAAGATTAATAAAAAAAAAATTAATAAAATAAAATTTAAATAATAATGTATTAATGAATTTATAAAAAATTTAATATTTACCAGAATGAGTTAGTGTTCCCTCTTTATCTCCGAGACAATTTAAATTCAAAATTTTGTGACCAGGTTGAACCTTCCATGAACCGACATGATTTTTGTCCTTATCAAGAGCATACAATAAGACACCTTTGTAAGGAAATTTACCGTGAACGCAAAACTTAACCGGTGGACCACCTGGTTTGTATTGATTCTTTTCCATAGTAATAGCGAATTCATAACCTAATTCCTTTAGGGTTCCCATAGGTTGACCTTGAACCCCTTCGATAACTGTTTGGTTCGAATTACAAGTACCAGATCCATTGGGAAAAGCTGTGGTTAAAGCTATAAGAGCTAAGATGACTAACGTGAAAAAGATTGAATGCATCGTGTAAAAAAAAGATCAAAAAGTTACGACTTGCGTAAACCACTGAAAACTATACTTGAATTAATGAAATTTTTTATTATTTTTTTTATTTTCTGGCACTGCCTAGAAAATTATTTGATATTTTGATAGTAAGTTAGAGGAGATGCTTTAAAAGCTGAAGAGTGGGAAATGATTTTTTGGTCTTTATATATAAACGAATAAATTATAACAACATTTATTATTAATTATCATTAACAAATAAGGTAAATAAGAATTAAAAGAATTTGAATTATACGAAACGCGTAGTAATTATTTGAAACCAAATGTAGTTACGACGGATCGACATTTTCACTAATTTCCTAATGTAATTTATTCCCTTTGTTTCAATATGAAAATATATATATAAAAAAAAGTAAGAATTATATAATTATAATTAGTTCTCTTTTTTTTTTTTGAAAATTATTTTTAAGATAAAAAATTTCTACTCTATTGTATTACGTTATAATAATGTATTATAACTTCTTGACATTAACCTATCGCAAAAGGTTGGATTTCAAAATTTCAAACAAAGGGAGAGAACGAAGATCTACTTATTTTAATCCGGAAATTATAAAATTATGAAATTATGAAAATCTTGCCATTAAGAAGATAATTTATTATCAATTTTATCAACTATTACTATCATTGGACATAATAAAATTCATTTATATTAAACGCATTAGAATCATAATTAAAATTCATAGTGACAAAAAATTTTTTACTAATAGAGAAAATTTTCTAACTTGAAAAAATTTTAACCAAACTTAATAGAGAAAATTTTTAGGATTGGTTAAGTCTAATATTGAACCTTAGTAATTTTGTTTCAAAAAAAAAAAAATTAATGAATTTAATGGAAATTATTTTATTCGGTTATAAATAAATATAATAACCTTCAAAGGTTAGTTAAAAAATCTTAACAAGTTAATAAATAAATAAAAAATTAATATTTTGTTTCAGTTAAGTTTTATCGATTTTCAGAATTTTTAGAATTTTTGGACATTTCTTTTGATTATTTCCAAATTCTTCATAGTTCTGGATATTTTAAGCTCGGTACTTAACTAAAAAAAAGCATTTTACCAAACCTTTGGTAAATATTTATTAAAATAGAATGATATTGTTTAAAGGAATAGTATGAAAAGTTTAATATTCCGTGAAATATTCAATTATTTAAAAATTTATTTTTATCTATTAAAATATGTAAAAAGGTAAAAAAAGGTTTTTTTTTGCATAGAAAAACATTTCCCCTGTTGCAATAATGAGTGCATGCGTGCTTAAGTTCTAAAAATAATGATTGATTTATCTTGATTTATCTTGATTATATCGCGAAAAGAACGAATAGTAAACGAAATTAATTAATAAAATGAATTATGTATTAAATAAATAAGTTTATACACGGAAAACGGGTTATCTCTCTAAAAATTGATCATTTTGATGAAGATGAATTATTTTAATTAATTAATTAATTAATTAATTATTATTATTTTTATATAATTTGATAGAATTTGATAGAGTTCTCAAGATTTCAATTAGGTTAGTAATATGAACTATATGAACTATATAAACTGATGTATTCTTCTATTCAGTATCCTGTGATCTGATTTGATTCATTTTATCAAGATTTAGATAATTGCAAATATTAAATGTAAATTTTTATAAGTTGAACTGAAACACAATCAATTTGATCCTTTTCCACTTAATTATAAAAGTCAAAAGTTTATTTCTAAAAATAATTAAATAATTAAAGTATAAGTTTTGCTTAAAATAAATTAAAATTATTAAAATAATTAAAAAAATTAATTAAAAATTTTTTCTTCACTGATTATAACTAAGAGCTTAATCAGAGACAAATATCGCTGACAAATTTTCTTTCTAATTTTATTAATTTCTAATATAAATTCGTAAATTCAAACTTAAACATTTTATTCGAGTTTTCCTTACTGATATTATTATTCGAAACATTTGATCTAAGGAAACAAAAAAAAAAAAATTAATGACATCAAATCAGAAATTTTTTATCATGATAACATTAATTATTCTCTAACGACGTTTACTAATCATATCATGAATAAATCGTGTTTATTTCAATATTAAGTTTTCGTTATCTAAAATTAGAACAATTGGATACTCACAAAAATGACACATGAAAAAAAAAATTTTCGTTTGAAGAAAATAGAAACATTGATGATAAAAAAGAACATTCTGAAAAAGATACCAATTTCAGTTAAAATAATAAGATATCACATGACCAGTAAAAAATAACCCACATTTAACTAATGGTGAATCCCTTGTAATAATAACAATATTTTTTGTACATTTTGTTGATTTGTGAATTAGTCATCTCAAAATTCTCTCTCTTTTTTTTTTTTTTTTCTGTAAACTTTATTAAAATTATTAAAATTATTAAAATTATCAATAAAAAAAAATGAATTCTCATTTATTACCCGAAGAAATAAGGAAATTTTGTTCTTTGCATAACATTAATTTATCTTATGAAACACCAACATCACCAATATCATCAACAACCTATTTTTCTCCTCAATATCAACAACATCAATCATATTACGAGAATTATTCATCATTTTCGCGTCATCCTCCTTTATCGAGATATTCCTCTACAACAAGAAATGATTTTAATTATAATTATTTTACTAACTTTGATAATTTATTTGGATATTATTCTAATATGGTTTCAAATAATGTAACTTCACAATCAATCTCACGCAGCTTTAATAGCAATTCATTTGCATCATCACGTGTTGTTGGTAACGATACTCTAAGAAATCGGTCACAATTAAGAAGAGTTGAAGCTGGTGAATCTAAATATAATGCAGATGATGTTATTGATAGAAATTTAAACAATTTAAATAATTTAAATAATTTAAATACTAAATCAATTTCAAGGTCATTATTCAAATCAAATCAAATTAAGTTAAATAAAATTTAACTTTGTCTATTATTATTATTATTATTATTATTATTATTATTATTTATTTTTTCAAAATTGTATAATAAATTTAGAACACAATATCGTCAATATTCACATACACAAGATCCACGATATAATAATTTATTACCTTCATCTGAGGAACTCTTACGAGAAGCTCAAGAATTACAACAACAACAACAACAGCAAAAACAACAACAACAGCGACAACAACAATATCATCATCAGCAATATCATCATCAACAATATCAACAATCACAATATCATCAACAATATCAACAATTACAATATCATCAACAATATCAACAATTACAATCACAATATCATCAGAATATACAAATGTCATCAAGGCAATTAATAAATCATGAAGAAGGAATAAATTCAGAGATTTCTTCATTAAAGAGTCAATCTTTATATACAATTAATGAAAACCCTCAATCAATCAATTCAAATAAATCAAATAAAGTTAAAAATTTAATATCACCAGGAGAAGATGAATTTTCAAAAGAACAATATTTACTTAATATTGTTTCTGCTTTATGTAGACAAGTAAATACTAGATATACAGTTAAAACTTGGGTCAAAAATAAGAGATATTGTGCAATATTACGTATTCCAATACTTAAAAAATCATTTGGAGGATTTAAAGGTACCAAAGAATCAGCTTTAGAAATGGTAGCAGAAATGACGATAGAAGAATTTATTAAAAAGATGCCAGATATAGTTTATATAGTATTGAAAACAAGAGGATTAAAAGATGTAACGAATATCAATAAATTAGAACGTTTGATTAAAAATGGAGGATTTTCATTAAAAAAAATTAATGATAAAAATGAGATTGAAATAATAAGGGGAAAATTAGGAGGTGAAAATGATAATAAAAAGAAGGATAATATAAAAGAGGAAGAATTAGATGAAGAAATGAATTCACAAACAAGTAGAAATTATAATGATGATATTCTATCGGAAAATGACAAAAATAATAATTATATAGAAAATTCATTTGATAAAAATTACGATTATGAGAAAGGCGAAGATAATGAAGAAAAAACTTCATATGATGATATCTATTGTAATGATGATGATGATGAAGAGGATGAAGATGAAGATGAAGATGATGATAATAATAATGACGATGATAATAATGATGATGATAATAATGATAATGATGATGATGATGATGATGATGATGATGATGATGATATTAATAATGATAATAATAATAATTATAATAATAATGATAACAATAATGATTATGAAGAATATGAAACAAATTCAATAACTTCTTTGCCTTATGAAGAAGGAGGAGAAACAGGCGATGACGATAAATCTCTCTTTCCTTGATTCTAATAATTGAATTAATTGATGGAACTTACGAAGATGATGACACTATTAACATTATTAACACCCATGATCATTATGATAATTATAATACGCAGTAATTTCGGTTTTAGTTTTTATGGCGTGAAATTGGTAAACTTAAAAGAATTAACGAAATTATCATCATTTAATTGATTTGCATTTATTTTTCTATTTTATTATTTAATCTTCTCTTAATTAATTAATTAATTAATTAATTTGCTTTTTTTTTTACATAATTTTTTTTTTACTTTAAAAATAATTTTATCAATCTAATATTTATTAATTAATATTATTAAATATTATAAATAAAATTATTCAAATCATTAAAGCAAATTAAAGTATTAAAAATTCTAAAATATCAGATAGATCATATGATTATCCTTCATATTTTAATCCTTTTTCTCTGGAAATTTAAATTGGTTAAGTGGATCTTTATGAGCGATTGCAATAAATTTAGTATGTCTACCATGAGCAATCAATTTACCATTATTTTTATTAATCAACTCTGTTACAGTGAATGCAAGTGTTCTCCCGAATTTTACACATTCTGAATTCTTAGTTAAATTAATGAATTGAAAAAGGGATGGGATGGGATGAGATGGATGGGATGAGGAATGAATGAAGAGATGAATGAATGAAACAATATGAAAAAATATTATAGATTAAATGATTATAAGTATAATTCTTACCATTTGTATAATATCATCAGCTCTACTTGCATCCAAATAAGTGATATTAATATCAGTAGAAAGTCCTGTTGAATTCATTCCTTTAGCAGCTATAGCTAAAGAACCACCAATATCAACTAAGGTTGCAGCCATTCCTCCGTGCAATATTTTGAGACGATTCTAAAAATTTGTGAAATTTATATATGTATGAATTGTCATTATTATTATTATTATTATTATTACTATTTTATTAAATAATTTTGTATAGAATTCAAACTCACCAAATGTTGGGGTTCAACTAAAATTTCAGCATTAACTTTTCCATCGGTGGCATTTATAATTGATAACTAAAAATTAATTTTAAATTCACTAAAACAAAAAAACTAATAATAATAATAATAATAATTTTTTTTTTTCAAATGGATTCACTTTACATTTTTCAAAAGTATAAAGTCAAATCCAGCTGAATCAAGGAATTGTTGAAATACATTACGAACCCAAATTGTTTTTGACGACATCAAATTTTTCAAAATCTCAATTTGATAAATAAATGTTACATTTCACGTGATTAATGGCAATCTGAATCTGAATTGTTTTTGTCCTGGGTCTAGGATTTTTATTCTAGACACCCATGATTTTCGAATTTGATTGGTTAATAATGTGACAGGTGATCAAAAAAGGTTCACGTGAAATTTTATGTATGGGGTTTCTGCATGTCCCAGGATATTTAATAAAAACTAGGAAACGGAAACCGTTGTAAGTCCAGAGCGATATTAATTAATTAAAAAAATAATGCATAGTGTCATCAGATTTTTTTTATCTTTATTATTTGTCATGTGTTCTTTATCTTACAATCGTTATCATAAAATTGAACAGCACCTATCCGAAGTTACATTTTTTTTGTTTTTTATTCATTTTATTGACATATGCATCAAGACCAGAACTTTAAAGCATCAAAAACGTAACTTTGGTATCACTTT
>CAJVPK010000451.1:0-32159 GCA_910592015.1 Diversispora eburnea | reverse complement strand
TACTAATATATAATGTTATACAAATAAAGAAATCTAACTAATAAACTAATATAATAATGCTAATAAAAATATATATATATAAATTAAGAAATAAGGTTAACAATGTATATAAAGGACTAAATTTCTCTTTACTCAGTTCTCAGTTCTTTAGTTAATCCTTAGTTCAGTTCAGTTCTTATTAATAAAATACTTTGTGATTTACCTTATAAATAATAAATACCTTAGTAGATTATTATTTATACTGTTGTTATTTCGAAGTAAAATTCTATATTATTCCTTGGTAGAATATCAAAACTCTTGTTGAATTATACTTTATTTTGTGATCTTGGTATATCATTTTTGTATTATAATTTACTATTTAGTATTAGAAATTATCAGTTTAGTTTAGTTAAAATCCTTATAAAAATCTCATAGCCTTGCTTCTTTTGAACAAATCTGCAATATCTAAATCCTTCAACCATTATACTTTTTATAGTATAAATTAGTTAATAGTAATATATTTTAGTTTAGCTACCATACCTTTAGTTAATAGTTAATCGTATCCCTTAAAGGTCAGATCACAGTCAACAACATAATGCACAACAGGCAAGTGGTAAAATAATTTATAACAGAAGAGATGTTAAAGGTAATTATGTTATTTTTAATATTTACAATTTAAATAATCTAATTATTTATTCTTTATTTAAAGGTTATTCATATAACCAATAATTGCTTTCCATGTTGTTAAAAAAATACAAAAAACAAAAACAAAATATGGAGATGAAAGAATTATTAGAAAAGATAACTTTGATTTAAGTTCACAGCAAATAGAATATGCTATTTTAATTGTTTTTATAGAAAAATTGACATGTACTCTTGAGGAACAAGATATACTACTCAATATTACAATTGATGGAGATTTAAATTCTAATAAACATTAGGTAATATTGGAATTATTAATTAAATTTTTGTTGACTTGAAGTATCTTACAAAAAATATTTGTAAAAATTGTAAATAAAATATTTGTTTTTATTAATATGCAAATAATTTAATATTAATAAATTTTTTTTTAATAATTATTTAGTAAAAAAATATACAAAATGCAAGAATTTGAATAACATATTATGAATTACTTTTTAGCATGTATATATACTGCAGGTCTTAGAAAAACAAATGAAAAAATTTATAATCTTCAAGAAAAGGATATTTGATACATTCAAATAGAAGGTTTATTATAATATTTATGTAACAATCATGATTTATGTTGGCAAGAAATATATTGGATTAAACAAAATCCTAAAATTCAACTTTGTGAATTCACATTACAATTATATACAAATATTGAATATAACAATTCAAAATGATGTTAGAATCTATTTTCAAGCTTCCATTTGAACAAGGAATTAATACTATACTTGCACATAAAATTATTTTGAGATCCTGAAATTGCAATTTTGAAGAAAAAAGTTGAAATAGTTTTTCATAGAAGACAAAATTATTTTACTTAAAACCTGAAATTTTTTGACCACCCAGATTTATTCTTTGATTAAATATATACATAACTGGGTACTTTTTTTACTTCTGTATATAGAATAGATTTTGCATAAATCTCAAAAAGTCGAAATACCTCAAAATCCAAAATCAATTTTGGAAACATGTATAATTAATACTATAACACAATCTTTTCAAAATAAGGCTTTTAATATAGTTAAACTTGTTTATACATCAAAATTAATTAATTATTCTGTTTCATATCAATCAAGATATGCACTTGCAATTTTATATAATAATGAAGGAATTTGTGAAATATTAAGAATAGCATGTCAAGTTTATAATATTCTTTTATTGCATCAGGACCTTTTAAATATATCCAAAATTGAAAAAGAACATAATCAATATTGAATAAATAATATAAGCCAGATTGAGAAACATAATGCTGAGTGTGCATTTACTTTACAGAATTTATGTAATGAGCTTGATTCTTTTGATTGGGATCAAGTAATTATTATTTTTTTTTATTAAAAAATTTTAACATTTATTATTAATTTTTTAATTTAAATTTTATAGGAACTCATAGCTTATGGTAAAAAAACCCAAGAACAAATTGGATCTAACAGTTTTCAACCTTCATTTTCTACACTTATTCCTGATTTCAATGAAAAAAACAAATGTATTGCATGTCATTCATTTCCAAAGTGTACTGCTAGAGGTCTTTGTCAAGTATGTGGATTTTATATTGATAATAATTTAAAAATCAAATAATCGATAAAAGTTATCAACCAAAAAATGAAATTTCTAAAAATATTGATTTTGAGATTATGTGTAAATCAGTACTTGAAGGAATCTTTCAATTTTCAGAGTTTCAGAATGGGCAAAAAGAAGCAATACAATCGTTTATCCAAAATAAAGATACTTTTGTTCTGAAACAAACGGGAGGTGGCAAAAGTTTGTGTTATGCTTTAGCATTAGTAATAGTATCAGGAATTACCATAGTATTTTCTCCACTGAAGGCATTAGTAGATGATCAAGTATCTGAATTAATCAAAGTAGGAATATCTTGTTGTGGTCTCTATGCATCAACAGCACAACCAATACATTATCAACAAAAAGTTTTTCAAAAATAGAATGTGGACTAATTCAAGTAATTATTACAACACCTGAAAAATTCAAATTTAATATTGGATTCCAAAAAATGTCGGAACATATAGGAAATACTAAAGGAATTCGATTTGTAATAGATGAAGCACATTGCATTCTAGATCGAGAACATTTTAGGTAAGATTTTAAATAAATTAATATTTTCAAATAAACTTTTATTTATTTTATTTATTTTATTTAGAGATTCTTGGAATTATTTATATAATTTGAAAAAAATCTTTCCAGCTGTACCAATTTTATTGTTAACAGCTACATGTCGAATTGTTGATACACAAGAAATTGCATTACGTCTTGGAATAGATTATCAGCAAATGTTATTGGTTCGGGATAATAATTTTGAAAAATTCAATTATTTTTCAAGTACAAAAAAAAGACAATTTTTAAATGATATTTTAAAAATTATTAATGAAATCGAAGTTGGAAAATGTATAATTTATTGCATAACTATAAAAAGATGTTAAGAATTATTGACTAATCTTCAAAGAAAAGTTTCAAAAGAAATAATTAGTATATATCATGATGAATTACCAGCTAAAGAAAAATCCAATGCACTTTTATTGTGGAAAATGGGAAAGATTCGAATAATTGTTGCAACCAATGCTTTTGGTATGGGAATAAATGAACCAGATGAGCAGTTATTCATGCAGGATTTCCGATTTCCATTGGTAAGGATATATAACAATATAGTAATAACATATATATATAATAATTATAATTTTATTTTAGGAAATTTAGTACAAGAAAGTGGACGTGCAGGTCGTGATGGATTACCAGCAAAAGCAATTGTTTTTTTTAATAGAAAAGATATTAAAACAGTTATGGGAGTTTATATGGAAGGACAAGAAAGGTAAATACTTATTTATTTTATTTAAAATAATAAGATATATATTTAAACTTATTTACAATTTTAGAAAACGAAGTAGCCACCTTAAATCGTATTAAATATTTGTCTGATGCAAAATGTAAAATAAGAGAAGTATTATTTTATTGTTCAACATTATATCAATGCCGTTACAAATAATTATCAATCATTTTACCTGGCCAGAAGATTCTACACCTCAAGAATGTCAAATTTGTGACAATTGTATTAGGCATACAGTTGATAATCCAATTTACGTTGACATTCAATCAGATATGAAAAAAATGTTAGAAGTTATAGACGAAATTACTAAAACTGAATATCAAATTACTAGAAATAATATTATAGATGTATTTAGGCAATCACAAGCGAAGGATGTTAAAGATAAATTTGGTTCTCTGAAAATATATCAAGAAAATTTGCAAGAAAATTAAAAACAAAAGAGGAAGATTTTTTGTTACTAGATGATTTGATATTACGTAAATTAGTTGAAGATGATATCATATTGAATAGGTCTTCAACCGGTCAAACTTATTCTTGCAGTATATTTATTTTTGGTATTGTTGAAAATGCATTAGAAAAAGCTAACGGGCAAAATTGAAATTATTTCATTAAAATAAAATAAATAGCAGTAAATATTGTTTTAAATATCAATTACTGTACTATGTAAAAAATATAAAAAGTCGCCTCAGTTCAAAGTGAAGAATTTATTTTTTTTTACTCATCGTTAAAAATGATTTGTTAAATTTATAACTATATGTAGTGTAACCAGTCCTAAATCTAATGACTGTTTTGTTACAAATGCGTTTTTAAGAAATGCGTTGTTTTCCGATCAACGTAAATCCGACCTGATAATGACAAAATTCATTTACAATTATATTCTTTAAAGAAACGTTCTTTAAATACGCGCCGTTAGTTTCTAATGATTTACATTTTTGGGGAAACTGAAAAATATGAAATCTCATCAGACTTAATATAATTACAACATTGTTAATTATTGTAATAATTATAACCCAATCATAGAAAAACTTTGGATGATAATTTTTGATATTTTTTTTTGATTTCAGGAATTCAGAATTCAACAATGAATTCTTTTCACACACCCACACACCTTCCAAACGTGAATTTGTACGGGTCTAAATGCAGGAAGCTAAATTAAGCAATAAATATCACGATTAAAAAACCAGAATTAGATACTATAATGATGCTGAACAAAGACTTTTTATTCGTTCGCGGTCTAATGAGTTTGAGTGAACTTCCTCCCAAATAAGTGCTGTATTCTTTGTATTTCATAATAATAAATAGAACACACAATTATTTGAGTGGGAATAAATTACATTTATTTTAACAAAATTCTTGATCAAATTATTTTAATTTGTACCCATATCCAATTATTTGATATAAACTTTCCAAGATATCTTCTAAAATGCCTAAAAGAAAATCATATACAAAAAATGCTTGCACCAATTGTGCGCATGCTAAAAGAAAGTGTGAATGGGATATAACTGAATATTGCAACCGTTGCATAACCAGAAATGAATTTTGCATTTTAAAAATTCATTACAAACGCGGTCGGCCGAAAGTACAAAAAACCAATTCTTATGCATAAACCATAAATTCAGTGAAGCTGAAGGTTTGTTATAATAGAAATTAAGCGATGTTTATTTTTTATTTGTTAATTATGACTAATTATTACTTGGTAATTTAATATTAGTTCATATCTCCGAATTTCAGTAAAGAAAATGATATGCAGATCATTTTAACACTTAAATACCAACATCCATATTTATTTGATCAACCCCTTGCCCACGTAAATTTAAATTAGCAATTTTTAACTTTTTTATCTAGATTTTGAGTATATATTTTCATTTCCTTGAAATGTGATATTTTTAATTATGGACAATTATTTAAATTTTGTATGTTTAATATGAAATTATAAGTAAAGATCTATGTTATTGGAATTATGTATATTGTATGCGATAAAAAAAACAAAAGCATGTTTGAACAATTAGGTTAATAACCAATTTTGGGTCATGGAACGAAGTTTAAACATCACATTAATAGAATTTTCTTTGATATCGCAATTTTATCATCACAACTATCTCCGATATTATGCATTGATCTTTATTTAAATATGGGAGCTTGAAAAATAATATGTTATATATTTATTCAATAAGACCTTGAATTTTTAATCTCATTGAATGAAAAAAAATTTATTCCTTGGATTATAGAGATTGAACTTATTGAATTTCAAAGTATAGGTTTGTTCACGATTTTTACCTTGTACACACTTTTGTCTCAAGACTTTAAATGAACATTCTTCAATAACACAATTGACGTAAGCATAGAGAAATAAATGAGTTTAATCAAAATATTTTAAAACTTGAGTCAAAGGTATTTATGACATTTGTAAAAATTATTGGATTGTTATTATTTTAATATTATTACAATACGAAATTTTTGGGGCAGTTATATTGTGTCAATCACTTGAAAAATTAAATTTCCATCTTTGCTTATTATAAGGCAACCGCGTAATTAATTACTGGTGCAAAATTGGTATAGATGTGATTCTTTTCCAATTTCGCACAACCTAGTATCTAAATAGAATAAGTGATATAGATGCCGCTTATTTATATCTTGTTTATTATCTTACTTTAGTATATCGTAGAAATGGATTTTATTTTTTTTTCAGCGGAATCTAAACCTTCAGATAAAGCGAAAGCTGATCTCCCGTCGCCTTTCGGGAATTGGAACGGAGTTTGTGACTAATCTGTTTCCAGCCAGCGTAACGATGGGTCGTTGCGGTAACCTCGGCATAAGATTTAGTTTTAGCAAGCTCTCCCACGTGTTAATTGTTTTAATAACTTTCATTTTGTAACTTTTTATAATATAATAAATTTCGTTGAGCGAGACTCCGTTGTGTGGATGCTCAATGATTAGTACGCTTTTTCCCTTCTCATTCATTAAAATGATTGAGTGAATAACACAATTATATATTAATTTCCTTAGAACTTCTGAATTTTTACGGGATTTATCTAACGGATTTTTTTTTATGATTGTGATTGTCATCTGGCACATGATACGCGTAATCATTTCCCATATAATATAAAAAACTATTCTGCCCCATTAGTTAACAATGCAAACACATTCTTTCGAACTCTTTCCTGATCGTGGGTTAATTCACATTTTCTTATTTAGTGAAGTAAAAAATTCATCCGAATTAAGAAAACGGTTATTATCTCACGATACGGAGTTATCTTATGCTTTCATTAATGCTCGAGTGGTATTTATTATTATTATTATTCTCCTTTCAAATATTCACACTGGCTGACCATCCTTTTGTGAAATTATTAATTTTATTTTTTTTTATTTAATAGATACTTGATGTCTTTCAATTATTAATTGCCATTAATTGTGCTTTACATAATGAAAAATGTTCAATATTAAAAACTCGTAATATAAATTCGGAAATTGTATATAATCTTTCTCCCAATACAAATGTAAGTAAAAAACGTTTAGTTAAATATTTATTTTTCTGGATAATTTGTATATATATATTATTATGATATATGTATTATACATAGATCAATGAAGCATTAAGAAGGTTTGGAATTTCCGATGATTCAACTAACATTATTGTTGTTAAAGTTGGAGGAGAAGCTAATGAGGTAATTTTTAATATAATTAATTTTTTCTATTATTAATAAATAATAATAATAATATATTAAGAATTATATATTTTTATTTTATTTTTTTATATTAAAAACATTATATTTATTTATCAAACAGATAAAATCCCATCTAACTTCATTAATTCAAGGTACGGAAACTTCATTAGAAAATCTTTTTAAATTTGGTGATTTGGGAATTATCAAAAAAGTAGGTTTACCTCCTTCACTCTCAATACATCTCAACATTACATTCCACTCTCAAAATATAATTAATATATTAAAATATAATTTTTTTTATAGTATTATAGAGTTGATAATAAGGTTAATGATGTTAAAGAAATTTTAAATATTATTGTTGGATCTATGGCTGTTAAAAGTGTTAGTTGAAATTATGATCAAGTAAATATATATATATATATTACTTTGTATATTCATTAATAAAATAATAAAATGTAAAAAAAAATATGCAATTAAATAATTTCAATTTATTATTATTATTGTTATTGTTGTTGTTATTCAATTTTATCATTTTTTTCTTCAACCACAATATTATTATTAACACCATTATTATTAACATCATCCTTAACACTATTACTATTATTAAAATTGTCATTATCAACACTGTTATTATCATTTAAAGCAACAAAATTTCTAGTCATCAAATTAAACATACTTCCAAAAAATAGAGCAATCACAGTACAAGTTAATGTGATAACATTATAAGGCATACTAAAATCTGGAGTGGGTAAACTAACTAAAAGTGTTTCAGTATATATTCTAATTGGAAAATGTAAACACCCTATTCTTATTCCTCCTTCTTCCTTTTCTATATTATTATTATTATTATTATTATTATTATTGAGAGAAGGACAATCCCTATTATTAAAAAAATTAAATTATTATAATATAAAATTATTATAAAAATTATTATATTATAAAATTAAATTATTATTGATATTAAAAATTATTATGTGAAATTATATTACAAAAAAAAAAAAAATACCTACCTGAAAGTAGTTAGATTTAAATTATTTAAATTATCCAAATATATAGTTGAGATTACAGCAGATCCTATATCAAATCCTCTATTAGCATCAGGAGGATGTTCTGTGTACTTTAAAAAAACTTTATCAAAATTAATTGATAAAGTGGTTAAGGAATTTGGTGATAAAATGATTTTGGCTTCAATCACATTTGGTCTAAATCGATCAACTGCTGGTTGATAATATAATTCCTTAATTGGATTTTCTTATTTGTTAATATTAATAGATATTTAAAGGTGAATATATAAATAAATAAATAATAATTAAATAATGAATAAATAATGAATAAATAATGAATAAATAATGAATAAATAATGAATAATAATAAATAAAATCAATAAATAATCAAGTGAATAATTAATTAATTAATAAATAAAATACCTGTATCAGAATTCACATCTTGATCATTAATTTGAATTTTAAGTGTATAAAGATATAACTTCAAATACCAAGGAATCACATCATAATATATAATTGGTATAGAAATATTAGGACTTTTGTTAAAGATGTTTACTTTTATTCCTCCTCTTTCTTGACCATAACCTATTTTTTTTATATTATTTATGAAAAGATATGAAGATATGAGATTATTTAATTATTATTGTTATTTTTTTTTATAATTATTGATCTGACAGTTTTTTTTAAAAAAAAATTTACCTGTAAAATATCGATGAGCAAAAACAAGTGGTTTCGTGTGATTAAGATCTAAAAATAAATTGAAAAAATTGAAATGAAATTGAAATTAAATAAAATAATAATAATAATTTTTTTTTTAAATATAAATAATAAATAATTATTATACCATAATCAAATTGATCTTCATTCCATGTCATTGATAAATCTGAATTTACTAATTGAGCTAAACAAAAAAAAAGGAGGGAAAAAAAATCCCAATTAATTAAACAAATTAAATAATTAAATAAAAATTAAATAAATCAAATAAATTAGATAAATTAAATAAAAATTAAATAATTAAATAATTCTCAATAAATAAATAAATAAATAAATTAATAAATAAATGAATAATGATAAAAATAATAATTAATATAAATAATAACCTTTCTTTAAATCATATACAGCTATCTTCTCATCATCCGGAGTTCTTCTAGTGATAATATTATTGTTATCAGAATTCGCTTCCGGATTTATTTTATAATCACCATTTTCTGGTAATATTATTTCAAGATTACTTTCTTCAGCTAAAGGACATGCATTTGAAAGTTGTCTACCAAAAATTTGACTTAATGACCAATCTTATAATAATAAAATAATAATAAATAATAAATAATAAATAATAAATAATAAATAATAAACAATAAATAATAAATAATAATAAAAATGTAATGAATAGAATTAACTATTCATATATCATAGATTATCATCAACCAACCTCTTTTGCCTGAAACCCTAACAGGATCAACAACTGTAGAAACTGTTTGTAATATTTCTAATTGTTGACTTAAACATTCTGGATCCTAAAAAAATATATATAATTATAATTAGAATTTAAATATAATTAGATTTGTAAATCATAAATAAATTAATAAATAAATAAATACCTCACACAATGGTCGAACATGAATTGACATTGAATGAAAATTAGAATCATATAATTTATGTCCATTCAAAAGTGATGCAATACCAGACTTTTTAAAATGAATCAAAAAAAAGATTACATAATAATTATTATATTACAAGATTCAAAGAAAAAAATAAAAAAAAAATAAAAAAATAGAATAAAGAAATACCTTACCCTAGATTTACAAGGTAAAAGTTTAATCCAAGGAGTCAAATTTTCGGTACAGACATTTTCATGAGGTAAAGATCCTGATCTTAATTCTGCATTATCAAACAATTCTGAAGCTAAAAAAAGATTAAATTAAATTAAATTAAATTAAATTAAATTAAATTTTTATTCTGAATTATTTTAAATTAATTAAATTTCATTTTGAAATAGAATTTTAATTTAATGAAATAAATACCATTATAACTTCCTTCAGGTCTAAAAGATAATTTTGGTTGAACAGTAATTGTATCATCTATAAAATTTAATGAAGCACAAAAAAGTCCAGCTAGAGCATTTGTCAATGATTTCCAATTTTTATCTAACCTGGTAATAATAATAAAATCAATAAAAATTATTATGAATATTATTATTATTATGTATGAATAAAAATGGCTATTATTATTATTGTATAAAAAAAATTACACACTTTCCATCTTTCCTTAGCCAAGCCCAAAGTTCAACTCCAGTTCCTGCTGAAGGTACAATTGGATATCCCCAATCTTCATAATTCCATTTTCCTTGAGTAAATGTTAAATGTAATTCTCGAGCATTATAACTTTGTACAATTTGTCCAATCGCCCGTGGAAAGTAATTGTAATGCTTAACTATATATAAAATTCATTAAATTCATTAAATTCATTAAATTCATTAATTCATTATTATTTAATTATTTAATTGAATAAATTTATAAACAATAATTAATTATAAAATTTAATAATAATAATATTTAATAAACTTACATGAACCTTCTTTATTATTTTTTTTAAGTTTAACACTGAACTGAAAGTGGGTTAATAATTTTCCGTCCGAAAGAGGTTTAATAATTAAAGTTTCTTTAAACTTTTCATCATAAGGATAATAATTATAATTATAATAATGTGGTAAAGTACTTTTATTATTATCATTGTTATTATTATCACTAGCAAATGTAATTGATGATGTAATTGTTATTATGTTGGTAATGGTTATTATTATTATTATTATTGATGTTATTGATATGAACGGGGAAAAAAAAGTATTAAACACACGAAACCACATTATTTTATATAAAAAATTTATATCTAAAGAATAATATTAATTGTTATTTATTTATTAGGAACATGTATGACAATATCTGATCTGCATAATGTAATAAAACGTGTTGATGAATTAAACTATGCCACGATGCCCAATGATCACGAAATGTTTTTTAAAGATTAGACTTAACATCCTCTACAATCTTCTCTTCTCTTCACATTCTTACATTTCCTTTACTCTATTTTTTTTTTTTTTTTTTTTTTTACTTCCTCATTAATTCAACAATAGTAAATTTGAGGGAAGTTACGTGAACATGCCGAATTTGTGATATTCATATTTAAAAATTTTTGATGTTCTTTTGTGCCACATACCTAACAAACATACACATAACTTAACACGCACGTTGACATACATACATTCTTAGATATAATCTTATAAATACTGAACTGCAAGACCATCTATAACTATATCTATATCCCACATACATATATATAGAAAAGATAGAATTCTATATCGACACATATATTTATATAAATAATTTATTTTTTTTTAAAAAAAAAAAGAAAATGAGTTTGATGTCAGAAAAAGCTACAGACGATTCAGATTTGCCACAACGTAATATTTGGGCACAAATTGGAGCACATAAAACTAATCTAGACAGGGTACGCTTTAGATCTTTGTTTTTTTTTTAAAGAAAATCTTTTAAATATCATAATTATTATAATTAATATTAATTTTTATAATTATTATTAATTATTAATAATTAATTAATTTTTATTTATTTACTTATTTATTTATTTATCAATTAATTTATTTGTTTGTTTATTTTCATAAAAATAAAGCGATACCAAAAATTTCTTGATGAAGCAACTCCATATACAGTGCAAAGATGGTTATCAACAACGTTTTTACTAGCATTATTTATGTTTAGAATTTTTCTGGTGCAAGGTTTTTATATAGTGACTTATGTAAGTATCAATTCTTTATTTTGACGAATTTTGTTTATAATTTTTTTTTATTATTCACAATTTTTATTTTATTTTTTATTTTTTTTTTAAAATTAGGCATTAGGAATTTATCTTTTAAATTTATTTTTGGCATTTTTACAACCAAAATTTGATCCTTCATTGGAAATGGATATTGCCGAAAGTAATGCAGAAGAAGAAGGACCATCGCTTCCTACAAAAGCTGATGAAGAATTTCGTCCATTCATTCGAAGATTACCTGAATTTAAGTTTTGGTAAATTATTTAATTATAATAATATTATTCTTCTTCTTCTTTATTATTTTTATCATTTAATAATAATATATGATTATTTTATTTAAATAGGTATTCCTCAACCAAAGCAATTACTATCTCTATGATTTGTACATTCTTTTCCATGTTTGATGTTCCAGTATTTTGGCCAATACTTTTAATTTATTTCAGTATTCTTTTTGCAATTACTATGAAAAGGCAGATCAAACATATGATAAAATACAAGTAGGTTTTATTATTTAATTAATTATTAATTAATTAATTTATTTATTTTATTTATTTAATTCATTTATTTAATTAATTTATTTATTTATTATTAATTAATTAATTTATTTATTATTTATCTAAATAGATATGTTCCATTTGATATTGGTAAAAAGAATTATAATAATAAAAAATAAAATTAAAATAATAATAAAATAATAATAATAATATCATTAGATAGATCAGATGTAGCAAGTAATATGTATGTGTAATAATAAATACAGTATATTTAATAAAAAAAAAATTCATTCCTTCTTTTTTATTATAATAATTATTATAATTTCTTTAAGCAATAGATTTTTATTTTTAAGTAAAATGATATACAAAAATATATTGATTGAATTTGTTTATATTACAATTAATTAATTAATTATTATTATGTGTGTATATATATTTTTATTTATTTAACAGATAAAAGTTAATTAATAATTATTAGAATGATGATGATGATAATAATAATATTAAATAAAAAATTTAATGATATAAATATTTATATAATATAATATATTTATAATCTAATTATTTATTTAACCAATTCGTTATTATTCTTGAACAATATTGTTTAACATTATTAGCTTTACGTGTTTGCCATTCACCTAATGAAATTAAAATTCGTGTATAATAAATACATGATTCCTTATAAAATTTTACATGCATTCGTAATTTTATGGTTTTCTATTATAATTAAATAAATAAATAATTAATTAATTAATTTAATTAATAAATAGAGTATTAATAAATAATTAATAAATAATTAATAAATAATAAATAAATAATAAATAAATAATAAATAATTAATAAATAATTAATAAGGTTACCTCCAATTTAGATTGTGATTTTAATAGATAAGAATATTTATTATAATGATATTGTATTAAAAATGCTTCGGGTATAACCCATAAATTTGCACCTCGGAAAAAAATCTGTAATAAACATGTGGCTTTACTACTTTCATAATCATCGAATCTTTCTGTGCACCTAATAATTAAATAATATATATTAATTAATAATACTTAATAATAATAATAATAATAATAATAATAATAATAATCAAATGAAATAATATAATCAATAATAATCAAATATAATAATCAAATATAATAATTAAATTTAATAATAAAAATTACCAAGGATTAATACTTCCTTTCTTCATGATAAAATTAGGTTGATAAAATAATTCAAATTCGGCAATTTTATAAATATTCATCTTCATCCATTTCCCAAAATCCGTTGGTCCTTCATTTATCGGCCACCCAATATCTTTAATTCCCATGGCTTTCCGTTGAACCAATTTCATCAATTCCCCAAGGTTTTGAGGAAATTTCAGGCTCGTGGCATTTTCGGTAAATTCGAATGTTGGTAAGATGATGACATCATCTTGTAATAATAAATCTTGGTGTTTTTTGATTTGAGATCTAATCTTTGGTGATGATGGCCAAGTATCTGGATTTAAGAATAATACAAATTCTGTACGCGCGAAGAATCTTGCGACATTAAAATGAAAGTTGGTAGGTTTGGAATAATAATGAAAATTATTATGATTATCATTGGTGTCATTATTATTATTATTATTATTATTATTATTATTATTATTATTATTATTATCATTATTATTATTATTATTATTATTATTATTATTTTTAATATCATTATTATTATTAATAGTATCATTATTATTATTATTATTAATGGTGGTGGTGTCATTACTATTTATCTCAATCTCATTATCATTTATCGTATTATTATTATTAATCTCACTATTACTATTTATCGTATTATTATTTATCTCATTATTATTTATCTCATTATTATTATCCTCTTCTCTATTGATTATCACATTATTATTAATAGTATCATTATTATTATTATTATTATTATTATTATTATTATTAGTGTCATTATTATTATCACTAATAGTGTTATTATTATTAATATTATTAATAGTGCTATTATTATTATTATTATTATTATTATTATTATTATTATTATTATTATTATTATTAAGATCATCCACTGTATCATTCTTACTCCTCCTATTCTCATATTTATTCTCATTTTTATAATAATTATTAAAACCAAAATCATTATAATCCTCCTCATCATTATTATTCACAAGTCCAATCACCAAATGAATATCAACATTACGCCTTATAATTGGATTTCGCTTGTAAAGTTGTTTATAATTATAAAGCATTTCACTTATTATCGGATCTGTATCATTTAAAGTTTTGGTTGGGACATGTAAAACTGCTGATATTGGACCTGAATGAATAATCAATATTGATATATATATATATAATGATTAATAATTTAATTAAATAATTATTATCCCGATCTAATAATCAAATATTATAATCATCTGATATAATAATGATTAATTTAATCACCCAATCTATAAAAATATATTACCTTGCCAAGCTTCAGCTAATCTTATTAAATCATCATAACCGTTAAAAGTTAAAAAGATCATTGCCGTCACATCATCATATTCAGGTATTAACTCGGCACGAAAATAATATTGATAAAGGTTACCACTATCCGAATAAAATTTTGATATTTTGGGATGCATCATTTTAAATCGAGTTTTATCATTTATTTCTGATATTGGTGATATTTGATTGGTATCTAATAATTGTAAATAATTAAATTAAATAAATTTATTAATTTATTAATTTATTAATTAATTTAAATCAATAAATCAATAATCAATGAATGATTAATAAATAAATGAATAATTAATAATAAATCTTTACCATATGGTCTTTCTATCAGTTCAAAAACTTTATGATGACGTGTTAAATATCTTACAAAATGTGAAAATGTAAATATAACACTGAACATTATATATCCGACCAATAATATTTTTATTATTTTTATTATTTTAAAGAATTTCATTCTAATAAGCCAAATTTTAAAAAAATTCATTCTTTTATGTTGTGACAGTGATGGTGGTGGTAGTAATGGTTTTCTTTTTGAAATTTCTGCTGATGGAAATATAGCTTCGACTATTTTATACATTCTATACATTCTTTTTTTTTCAATTATTATTATTATTATTATTATTATTATTATTATTATATTATTATTACTATTATTATTATTATTTCCTATAATTTTATAATTTTTATAATTTTTTAGAATTTCTTACAAACGAACAAACGCACACCTGGTGCGAGGATTATAAGAATTATCGACTGCGCAGAAATCTCAATCCAAAAACGGATAAATATTCGTGATACAATTTTACACATTGTTACATCCAAATTGAAATAATCATCATTTAGCATTACATTTGTTATTTAGATGTATTTTGAATTTGGAAAAAGTAATTTATTATTAATTTCCCAATTATTATTTTTCATTATTTCGAACATATCCGATGCTCGTTTCATTTCACGTAATGTAATAAATATATACAATAAATAATTGAATGTTATATGATTAGGTATAATGTTCTCGACCTTTTTCATATCATTAAATATTTGTTCTATTATGTTTATGATTTCATTATTATTGTTATTAACGTGATTATTATTAATGCGATTATTATTATTTTCATTTTTGTTATTATTATCACCACCATTATTATTATTTTTGTTATTATCATTATTTTCATTTTTGTTATTATTATCACCACCATTATTATTATTTTTGTTATTATCACCACCACTATTATCAATTTTTAATATAGAAACAAATCTACAAAAGATAAGGTTATAACTGTCAATTGTTGGTTGTACATTAAATATTTTCATATCATTATAAACCTTTCTAAAATTTTCCCAATTTTGTTCTATTATATTAGCTGATAAAAGGGAATGATATGTAGAAAGTGTAGGTAAACATTCTATTATTATTTCTTTTAATTTTCTTTTGTTATCAAATTTTACTCTTAATTCTCTTGATCCTTGTGACTCTTGTAATTCATTTAATTGTTGGAATTCTTGGAATTCATTTAATTGTTGTTGGGATTCTTGTAATTCTCTTGATTCCTGTAATTCAATCAATGCACTTGATTCGCTTGATCTTTGTTGTTGTTTTAATTCTTTCGGCAGAGAAATCATTTTAGAATAAATAATCATTCCAGAATTCAATTTTCCCAAATGTAAATAAGCCCAAATGATTGTATTCCAAGTAAGGGAATCAGGTTTAATCCCTTTTCTGGTCATTACTTCTAAAGTTTTCTCCATGTTAATTAAATCTTTATTTAATGCAAATTTATGAATCAAGGTGGTAAATATTTTCACATTTATTCCAAAGCCTTGTTGAGTCATATCTTGAATTAATAAATTGGCTATTTGAAAATTTGATGCTTTGATCGCTACATTAAGTAATATATTATAAGTTACTTGGGTGGGTTTGAAATTTGATAATCGTTTCATGCTATAAAACATTTTTAATACTTTTATTACATTATAATTATAAATGTTACTATTATTATTATTATCATTATTGTTATTGTTATTACCATTATTAATATTTCTATCTTCAATATCTCTATTATTATTATTATTATTATTATTATTATCTCTATTATTATTATTAATATTTCTATTATTAAAATCTCTATAATTATAATAATTATATTTCTTATTATTATAATAATTATGACGAGATTTTAGAAAAAATGTGATTATAGTATGAAACTCATATCGTGTTATGGGAATTTTATGTAATCTCATGTTTTCAATTATGTTTAATAATCGATTAAAATTTTCGGATTTCAAAGGATTTTGAGTAATTAATTCTATCATCCATCGATAATCAATTAATGTAAGATAATGAATTTTGGATCTTCGTTCAAGTTCTCTGTACGCTCTCCAGGTATTATTTAATTGTCCTCGTGATAATGATCCATAAAAGGAACTTAATAATTCTGTTGTTTTCATGATTTCGGGGGTGAAATTTTCATTCTTCAATTTGTTCCGATCTAAATCTGGAAATTTCATAAATTCCTCTTCACCACCATCATTATCATTATCATTATTATTATTACTATTGTTATTATTATTATTGTTATTATTATCATCATTATTATTGATATTATTATTATTGATATTATTATTATTGATATTATTATTATAATAATCTTTAAAATCATGATCTTCCTTCATTGAATTAAACCTTCTTCGAAAATGTCTATAATTTCGATCATGTTTCTTTTGAAGAAAATAATAAAAAGACTTATTGCTATTCATACTATTATTACCACCACCATTCATATTGTTATTATGATTGATATTTCTAATATTATTATTGATATTGTTATGATTATAATTGATATTACTATTGTTATTGATATTACTATTATTATTATTATTAAATAAATACCAATAATCTATATTGATAAAATAACTTGAGGAAGAGGTGAAGGAAAATAAAGAAGAATTTTTAGTAATAAGAGAATTTATAATGGAATTACTACTACTTGTTTTTGTGTATAAATTGTAAGAATTCATCTATTTACAGTAATATCATCTATTTATTTATTTATTATTATAAATTATAATTAAGATTTTTAATTTAAAAAAAAAAAAAAAAAAATTAATTCATTTCTGATGAAAAAAAAAAAAAATGAAACGCCACCACCAGACTTGATCTTTGTAATGTGCACATGATTCATTGATTCATTGTCATGTGCAAATTTTATAAAAAGATAAATAATAAATTCACACGATTGGAATTATCTTAGACGTTGCAATCGTACTATTTTATTAAAGACGCGCGTTTATAATAAAAGTTTAGGATTATGGATTAGGGTTAGAGTCAAGGATTGGTTAAGGTTAGGATTAAGGCTAAGGGTCGGTTACGTTAGGATCTATTACTATACTTTAGTTTTTTTTTTTTGACACATTCTTATACTATTTGATTGATAATCGTTCCCAAGTGATTTTTTTACTAAATCTAAATTACATATACTAATTTGCTATACTACATTTGAACAATTCAATTAAACTTAAAATGAAATGTTTCAGTACTAACATTTTCAAAGATTAATTTTCCGGTACTATTTCCTCTTTTAAGTATCATTTAAATACTTGCTCCGGTATTTATATTTTCCAAAATAGGTTAAATTATAAAACATTAAAGATATTAATACATATCTAAATTAATCCTTCCAGAATAAATAAAATAATTAAAGGTAGAAAATATAATACTTAAAAATAGATAGAAGTAGGTTTGATTAATTCTTCAAGTTCTTTTTCAAAATTTTCTTCATTCTTAGGTTTAGGAAGATTTGAATAATTGAGAAATCTGCTCGTAAAAATTGCTTCCGGATGTGAATTGTAATTCATCAGAGTTGTAGTTGTCATTAGATTTACCGAAATTTCTTCAGCTTGTTTAATTTGAATCGTAATTTCATTATGATTTTTAAAATCATTTTTTTTATAATCACAATGATATTCCCATAATTCTTGGTATAATTCTTCAAAGGTGGGTCGAGCATCCCAACATCGCATTATTACTCTTGTAATTAATTTTGGTGTGTAAAATGGAATCTCTAGTCGTAATCCATCACATATTTGCTTGGCTAAATCTTTATCATGTGGAATATTATAGTATGGTGTAAAACCAGTAATCATTTCATAAGCTATAACAGCAAATGAATAAACATCCGCTGATTTGGTGTATTCTTCTCCACATAATACTTCGGGAGCTATATAGGGTAATACTCCAAAAATATTTCTTTTTTCAGGATTTTCTAAATTTTTCCCAACTATTTTACTTAAACCAAAATCTGAAATGGATAAAGCTTTAAATTTATTTAATAATATATTTCCAGGATGTAGATCTTGATGGAGTATATTTAATTTATAAAAATTTTTAAAAATACGTGTTAACATCCATAAATAATATAATTTATTTTTCCAATCAAAATTATTGAAATTATTTTTTAAATGATCTCTAAGATTTCCACAAGGCATATATTCGAAAACCATCATATATTTATTAGTTTCTGGATCTTTTGTTATTCCAAAAATTCTGGTTGAATAATTTGAATAATCAAAACCTTTTTTCATTGATCTTAAGAGAATTGATATCTAAATAATGTATTATTTTTTTTTTAATTATAAATAACATATTATATATTTGTAAAACAAATTCGTATATAAATTCAAAAAATACTTTACCTCATTCAAAAAATCTTCATTTAAATTTGCAAAATCATCATCAAACTTTTTTAATACCGCATCATATTCACCCCATCTCTTATTTATATTATCCCATCTATAAATTGGTCCATCAATCCACTTAGTATAATATGTGGTACCAAAACCACCTTTTGAAATTTCCTGAATACTTTTTAATCTATCATAAGGTATCCATTCTATTATTTTTATAAAACCTTTAGCATTTAGTTGATCATCCTGAATATTGTTTGATTTCCACTTGTCCATTTATCAAAATCATTTTTAATGCATGATTTACACCATATTATTTGATTACATTTATTACGTTTCATTTTTTTTTCATTTTCTTAATCTTTGACGACTGAGGTAATTAAAATACGAATGATGTTATTATATGCTGTACGCAATTACTTACTACATAAAGTTAAACAGACCACGATTTAATTTTAGTATCACCACTACCACATTACATTACTATTCTAGCTAAATATATACTTTATTCAATCTTCTCAAAAAATTATTGTAGTAATTGTTAGGGAATATAAATTTGGTGAATGAGTATTGAAAATTACAAACCATTGGAAATAATTCTTCATAATCAAAAAGTCAATTAAGGCTTATTGGTTGACAAAATTCATGGAAATCATTTGTATATATAGATATTCAAAGGTGATGAATTAATAAAGGTAAATAGTTTTTAAATGATAAGTATAATTAAAACAAATATATATTTATATATATATATATATATATATTACATCCAATTTGTTAAAAAAAAAAATACCCATTTCGTCCATGAGTATTTTTCTGATTAGATCTGAGCGTACTACCCAAACCAATAAAACATGTAAGAGTGATCTGTTCAAGAGAACCCTGTACAAAAGAAAGGGAAATATAAGAAAGAGAAAGAAGAAGATTGGTGTTATATATGAAATAAATTTTTCTTCATACCATCCGGGGAAAATTTCTTCACTTGTTATTTTATGAAACTTTTGAGTTATGAGCCTTTATCTCTTCCATGAAAAGGTATATTGTATTAGTTATGATTATTAATAATTAAATTATATTTAATTCAATTTGTATAATTTTTTAAGTTCTAAAATTAAATTTTAAAACATTATAAATACTATTTGATTACAGCAATTACTTAACGTATGGTATTTGTATTATTTGGTACTGTAATTTTGTTTAGAGGACCAATAGCCCACTTTTTAAAAATATTGTCAAATAATTTGGTAATTATATTTTCAAAATCTGCTGAAAGAAGTGCAATTATATCATTTGAAATGATTTCATTATGTCTTGTCTCTCTGATGTTTCTTAAATAAAATGAATTGAATTTATGATTTTGATAATAATAATTAAAAAAAAAAATGAAATTTCACCTTTTATAATGTACATATTTGACAGTATTTTTAAAATATATTCTTGCTTTATCTAATTCCATTCAATGTCATTCCAAGCTCTTTTGCTCCAAGATCAAAAAGTTAATGAAAAATTCTGTATTATGAACTATTGGTAAAAATAAGAATTGAAAATAATATAAAAAAATCAATGTATAAATTTAAAAAAAAAGTATACGGGTCGAAATATTACCATTCTTTAGCTGTTTGAAGTGGTACAAATAATAATTACATAAAGAATTCATAATAATTAAATATAAATATTAAAAATTGTAAATTAAATAATATTGTCTAGATGTTTTACATATTTACAGAAATTATCAATACAACTCCAAGAAAATTAGTTCTTTGCACATGTCAAAAATCAAAAATCAATCAATTTTTTGGCGTGTATTAAAAAAAAAACACAGACTGTTTTCGCTACAACCTATTTTTGCATATTTGTTACCAGTTTTTCTTATTCAACCTGGATTATATACATAATATCATAAGCAGTCTGTATTATTTAATAAGGTATGAACATCAGAAAGATATTGGATGTGTTCATATTCGGATTGGATTTGGATTGGATTTGGATTGGATTTGGATTGGATTTGGATTGGATTGGTTGAGGTCATGTTCATATCATCAAATGGAATGGATTCGTTTTTATCTGAAATTCAATCTGGATTAAATCAATAATTAAATTTCAATCTACCTCGTGGATACATCTTGTAATCTATCTCATATAAGACAATTCCTTATTTTTAAAATTACCTAATATAATATAAGTTGAAGTAACATTTCCAGTATTACCATTGTTTGATGACTAATTCTTGTAAAACGATTCTAAATAGTAATTGGAACTTGATTAGGTGGAGGATGGATAGGAATAAATTTCTTTATAAACAAGATTATATAGTGGAAGAAAGACAGTCAAAACATCAACTTTTATTGAGTCCCTTTCTAAAAAAGTTATAACTAGAATAATAATAGTGATACGAAAAAAATCCTTTAGTAGGATTGTTTATTAAAAGGTAATCTACATTCTTACTGAAGTGATTTTTATTTTAATAATTCTTGCCAAAGTTAAAATATTTTATATATGATTTATGAAATTGGCCATAGGTTTTTTCTATAATAAAAGTTAATTATATTATAATACTATATTTAATAAATATTATTCAACAAAAATTCATAATTGCACCAGTCAATCAGAAATGTACTTGACTCACCTGCGGAGACTCATTAAAAACTATACGATTAAGTTTTATTCAAGAAATTATAAACCAGATAGTGGTCGTTACTGGAGAATCAAAGCATAATATTATCGCGGAACAAACTAAGAAGAAATGGTTCACTTGCTTCAACTCAAAAATATGGCAGAACTATCACTCTGTTAGAAGTAATACGGGGTTTAATCCCAAAAGCCTGCAAAATATTACTAACTAAATTTGTGAGAAACGCTGAAGAACGAAATGACATAATTAGAAAAATATGGAACAACCTAAGTCAACGCAAGTGGGAAATCTGGTTACATAGATGCAAACAATTTATGAATTGGGGAAAAATACAAAAAATAACAAAAAAAAAAAGACAAAAAGAAAAATTTTACAAAAAAGGGCCAAGATAAGTTACTTGATGCAAATGGTAACGGAAAACAATTACATGGGGGAATTGGATACAAAAAATTAAAAGAACAATTAAAAGAAACGGGAACTGAACTTAATAATATATCTATTTCTAATTTTATTTTAAATAGTTGTGATATTCATGACAATTTTTTTGATGTAGACAACTTGGGGGGTCTTGAACTCTTTGAAATAAGCTTCGCTTATCCTATCGTAGCTGGTCGGGCCATAAATTAGTATAAAGGAATTTATATTAGTTTTAGTCAATTCTTATTCTACAAATGTATTTGGTTTATAATTATTCATATATATATTATGCTATTAATTGTAAACTTTGATATAATATTGAATAAAGAATAAGACCTTGCGAGTCCGAAAAAAAAAAAAGAATTGTACTTGACTTGATATTAGCCATCACATCAGAATTTAGGCTTTGTGTCTAATTAAATTCTATCTAGTTAAATTCTATCTGGTTAAATTCTATCTGACTAAATTCCTGGCCCAAAACCTGAAGGTGTAAAATTTAAGAGGTAATTTTATATAATTATCAATTCAGAAAAGCTCTTATACAAAGATACAATGAGATAGTATTCAAAATCAAGTTGATCCAGAATCTATATCGTTAGTAGAATTTAAATAGAGAAATGAAGGCTTAACTAAGTTTAATATGCTTTTATGAAAAACTTCAAAAAGGTTGAGAAGTTCTATAAACTTTTCAATGTAATAGTTATGGATAAAATTTATCAAATACGTACCTTTTCCACTGACAGTATCTCAAAAATAACAAACAAAAACATTTAATGTATTAAAGGTAATATGCCAATTGACTACAGCATAAGGATAACTATTTATTTGAAAACTCTAAATATTCTGAGTTATTGCTACTAATATGATTTAAAAATAGTTATTAAATAATCTTTCCAGCTTCAATGTTCATCAAGTTATAGCTGTCCGAAATAATCTATTAAATACATTAATTACAAATCACAGCCAGCATTATGTACTAAGGAAACAGGAATTGTTTTAAGTCCGGAGCTAAATTATGGCTAGAATTACAGATTACGGTCAGCATTATAGATTATGACAAATTATTAAGAAAAAGGTCTGAAAGTAGATTATAATTCTTTTAACATTTATTAGTAAATAATAACTTTAATATGTAACAATTACAGTATATTGATATTATATTCGGATTTTTTATACCAAATTTGCCTAGATACCACATCTCACGAAATAAAAATATTGAAATTTCTCAACAAATAGGCATCCAATTTTAACAAAAAGGTAGCACCAGTTTTAAGGAATCAAATTAGGCTTGTAGTCACGAATATTTTAAATTTATGAATTTTTTAATAATTTCAGTTGCCTGTACAGAATGATTCACGATATATAGTTAATTACAAGTATACAAATTTAAATAAATATTTTAAGATAAATAAAATCAATATATATTCAATTATCAAAAATATAAATTTCAAGGTCATTTGGTATATATTAAAATCATAACATAAGGCCATTTCAAAGATCATTTGCCAAACACTGTGATAAAGTAAGTTTAAGCATACAGAAATTGATTAAAATAAATAAAGTTTATACTTTAATTTTATTTGAAATTTATATTAATAAAACTTCTCTCTAAGCTAACTCCGATCAATTGAGATGAAAAAACAATCATTTTAAGAAATCTATAAAAAATTTTGAACAAGGTTTGCAACTATTGTGAATATACATGGCATCTAAACTAATTTAGTCTTGACTCAATTCTTAAAATTTCAATTATTTGCATCATTTATTATTAAAAAAAATCAAATCTCAATAGTTTTAGGGACCATTTGACTTGTGATTTGATTTTTGGTCATATTTGTCAAAGATTCAAAAAAATTTTCAGGTATCTTATTAATAGCATATATTTTTCGTCTTTTAATTCGATCGAGTTAAGCAATACTAAAATATTATATCAAAAAAATAATTATCTTTATTGCTAATCATATATTTAATTTACGAGTTAATCTTTTTCTACAAACAAATTAATACAAATATGCAAATATCCCCTTTTTTTATCTGGGTTTTCAAGTCACTTTACCATTTGGCGTTATCACCTGAATTGGGAAAGCTAAATAAAAATCAAAAGTTTAATTCCAAGTAATAACCAAAGTTAAAAAGAATAAATAAAAAGAGTTTAAGATGAGATAAAGACGAGTAAATAAAGGTTTATTAACAATTCAATAATTCAACAATAATTTATTCAAAAACTATTCCCCTTAGTTTCTATTTCTTTAAAAATAATTTTATTTATTTTTAATTATTAACCTTACCTTAATACGTATCATATTGGTAGGTGACAAAGTACTGTTTGTATCACAATTATTATTTGCAATTATGTAATTATTACATAAGTCATTATCAATATAAATAAAAAATGTTTTAATTTAATTAATTTGCAAGTTTATAAGATTATATTTCTAAAATTATATTGATAAAATTCTCTCTGTGAAATCCATCAAAAATCAGTCAAGTGAGATGAAAAACTATTATTTTGAAGAGAAAAAATCTGGAGATTCTAAATATATAAAAATTTTGTAAAAAATCTGCAATATTGAGGGCTTGTAAAATTAGTTACAGATACCATCTTTAATTATCATATACTGTACATATCAGATACCAGATAAGTACCAAGCATTATATCTATCTGGCAGACCTAAATGAATTGATGACTTTTTTCATTTGGGTCATTTCAATATAATTTCAATGACCAGGTCATTTCAATATAATTTCAATGACCAGGTCATTTAATTCAACTAAAAATTTGATTTTTATTGGTACTTTTAAATTACTTTTTGCATTTGGTCATTTGTCATTTGCGAAATGACCATTTTGAAATGACTAAGTTATTTGAAGATCATTTGTGAGTCACTGTATCTGGTAATATAGGAAAGATAAATTACTTCTCTTTATATATTATTTTGTAAAAGTTATCAGCATCAGAAAATTTATAAGGCATAATATGGTACCTACTAAATATTACATAAACTTATGTAATATTCCAGAAATTTACAGAGATTTATGTAAATTTCCAAATATTATATGCATCATATAATATTATACCCTTTAAAATTTCCTGATGGGTAGGAAAAACAGACTTGCAAATAAGCAGTCCGATTTTGACTGTATGTGTCTAAATTTGATTTTTCGACATGTGTACATGGTTATCAGATTGAAACTTTCATATTGTGCCATTAGTGATAAGATTGCACTTTAGTTATCATATTATAAATATACGAATAATAATATAATTATTTATAATAATACATAAATAATTAAAATATATACTAAAAATACGAAGATTTTTTTTTATCACCATATGAAATCTTCTGGTGCATATGCATATTATAATTACTGTAATTACGTGAGATAGTGATCATGTGAAATGAAATTTTGTTGTACTAAAAGTTTGATAATCAAATAATAATTCCGAAACAAAATAACCTGCATCAATTCGTCTCTAATTTATTGTTAAAGTAATACCACATAATTATGTATATATGCTTAAATCAACTTTACCTTTGGTTGCATTTCGAATGGACGACTAAGCAAAAGAAATTTCGAAAAAAACAGGAAATCTAATTTGTAATATGAGCTGTTTCCTATTTTTGGTTTTCAGGAAAAAAACATACGTTTATGTTTAAACATTATTATTAAATAATAGACTAATAACAAATAAAATGAATCTAACATCAAAAAAAAAAAAATTCTTTAATTAATTCTTTGGCATTTGATTTTATTAATTGATGGCAACAATTTTTAACCAATAAAATAATAGGAATTCGATTTCGGTAAGAAAATAAGAAAATTAACCGTTTCGGGCTAAAGGGTTTAGGACACAACGAGCTAAACTATAAGGCGAAATGTAGAAGGACTTTTTGCTATGGGTGAAACTTTTATTTAATTCCTTAGACTTAGGACTACTACCCTGGGTGGTTATTGCAGTAATAAGATTAATAAAATTAAAAGATGGAAATAATATGGGCAGGTTTAGGACGGTTTGGCCCGAATCATTAGTTCCGACAATTAAATTTTTATGCAAGTTATTAAAGATTTAGATATATGTATATTACTGTGATTAGAAAATGTAAACCAATATTAGAAGATCAGTTCTATTTTTTTCGTATTTTTTTTTAAAAAAAAAATAATTGCATATATAAACTTTAAATTATTTGTTTCTGCATAAAAAAACCATGTTGAATCTGGAAATTTGGCTCTCAAAAGAAGAATATACATTATGTAAATTATGCATGCAATTATCGATATTACAATTGAAGATTCTTTGTGTCATAGAATTTTCTTGAATAAATATCAAAACGAGAACGAATCATCTGATGCTTACCGTCGTTATTTTAATAATAATTTTTGCTAAGATCTTAAAACAAAGAATCATATCATATACAGATGGCACGAAACGAGAATTTTTAATTGTCAAGATACAATAGGAAATTACTACACACCACGTGGTGTGCCTTTTTAATTCCAATACAAAATATTTTTTGAACACGACCAGAAAAACTAGGAAAACGTATTAAAAATAAGATCAAAAAACCAATAGGAAAAAAAACGAATATACAATCCTGATACCACGCGACAGTAAAAAATTTGAAATTTGGCAGAATAAGGTTCAGCCTTAAACAAAAAAAAAATTATTTTATTTTCTAAAAAGTAAAATGAATGTTTGAGCTTTTTTGAGAATGAAATATTGTATGCACATTCAACAATAAATTATATAGTTGTTATAACCATTCAATGCAGATTCGGATATGCGAGTCGGCGTTATGAATATAATTATTTATCTTCCTCTCATTTTTAATTTTCCTTTTTGAAATAATTAAATGAACGAATTTCAAATTATTTTCTTTTTTCATAAAATTAAGCTTTTTTTTTTTGACAATTTTTAATTATTTTTTCTTTATTAACGGTTGTGAACATGGGTAATTATAAATTCTTGAATTACTCATTTTAAATAATTCTCAAAAAAAAAAATAATAATTTTTTTTTAACCATTATTTTATCGTACATGCAAATCTTTACACGTAATACGAAAAATAAATAACGGTAATTTGCGAAACTTGAAATAGCTTAAAATAGGGTGAAATTTATTTTGGGTTGTGTTAATGATTTAAACATTTGATTGGTAAAATTATTTTTATTTGTCCACAAAAAAAAAAAAATTTTTTTATGGTAAAAGAAATTAAACGACTAGACTCATATCACTTATTATCCACGCGGCGAATTTCGGACGTAATTGAAAAAGAATCAACATAGACAAGTTATTTCTTGATTATGCAGTGATTTTATGAGATTTTATTTGATTTTATTTATATGCAATAACACTATGATGAATAATGGCGTGCTATGTATACAAATAAAAAAATGATTAACGAGAACATTGTCAATGCCATGTCAAAGTTTGGAAATAATAAATCAAGATACGGCTTATCAAATTTAGAATCTTTCTTATCATTAATTATGATATTTATAAATTGATAAAGATTATGATAAAGATTATGATTTATTTAATCACCGCATACAGCAATCCAACTCCTATTTTAGAGTTTCACAACATACTTATTGATAGGTTAAAATTCCATGGACATATGCTTATGAAAAAAAACTTTATTTTGATAGAAAATCCTTTATCAAACATATAAAATATTATTTACAAAATATTAAGGTAACGCGGAGAAATTTTATTCGATTTGGAAATATTTGCCATTTTTCCTCTTTGTCATTTCATTATAAATTTTTGTTTATTTATTTAAAATTCGACAAAAAAATTTTTTTTTTATACACACATCACACGCGAGAAGATTTAATTATTTAGGTAATCTTGCGCTATGACATTCAACCACAAACATTGGTACGAAATACGTAACACAATGTGGAAAAGTTTTAAAGAACAATTATTGAACACAATATTTTATCGTGTAATAATCAAGATTATTGTAACTTCGCGAGAACAAAGAATTAATTCAAGTAAATCTTCCATGCGACGAATTTTTGATTATTTGTTTCGAACATAAAACAAATTTGTAATAAATTTGGGAGAACAAAAAAAGATGTAGTTTAATTGGTACTTGAATTAAATTTATTAATTTTATATATTAATTCAGAAAAACATTTCGAAAATAATTTAAACCTTATTTTCCATCTTCCAATAAATTATTCAAACGTAATGACACGCATATGCCCGTTTGTTTAAATCAAATTCGTGTTTCTATTTAGATTAAAGAAAATGATTTCCATCAAAAGCTTACAACACAATGGATCAAAGGTGTGGAAATTTTCGCAGCGATTCTAGCAAATTAGTATTAAGATCTATATTTGTAACATTCATGCTAGTACAAAATTAAAAAAAAAATCTGCATATGCATTAACTACGTCGAAGTTTTGTTTAAGAAGCAAAATAAACTGATAAGATAAATTTTCGATCAAAAGATGATTTCAAAATAATTTGGTTTAAAAATATGTACGCGATTCCGAGCATTCGGATATTTGTACAACCGAATACTCAATAATTTTTATTACATCGAATCCAATAAATAATATTTCCTGTTTCGTATAATTAATAAATGAAAAGTATTATCTGTATTACTACTAGGATATGTTTTCTTTCATTACTCTTTCTTATTAATGTTCTATGTGTGTAAATCTAACTTTAATCATTGACAAGAGATATATTAATTTTTATTTACAAAATAGCTTGTTATATTCACAGAATGAAATATTAATGGAAAGATCTTCGATCTTTCAATCAAACCATCAAAACTGTGTGATTGTCTTTTACCAAATTAATTAATTGTTTTTTCTATATTGCATTCACCCTAAATTGGTTTTTTATCATTAATAGCTAGGATAAAAATTTTATCTTGTTTATTATTTGTATTTTAAATATAGAATATTTATTTTCTTTGATCATTCTACGTATAATGTATCGCATTGGATGAACAAAAAGTAATGTGAAAATATACATTTGATTTTTAATGGTGGATCGATAACCATTAGTGATTAAAACTGGATGATTTTTTCGTTTTTTTTTTCTTTTTCAAAAAGTAAGTATTTCGAAATAGATGTCATTTAAGATTAGTATTCTTTTAAAAAAAGACGTGATTTCGTGATTATCAACTGTACCATATTTTATTTTATTGTATGTTGTTGATCTCCTTAAAAATTAAAAATTTTTGGAGACAAACAAATTTGTAATTAATAATATTTTTAGTTACAATAGCCTTTTTACGTTTCTTTTAGGTTTGTAATATCTCGGAGAACGGAATGAATTCTATAAAAGTATACAATCACAAATACATTATTTAAAGAAAGGATTATTTTGATTTAATTCATATTTGTTATAATTTATTGATTTATCATCGTCAAATGAAGTTTCTCTGGAAATACCACGCTTATCAAGTTATATTGTTTTCTTTTTAAATTTATTTAATATTACCGAGAAAGATATGAATTTCCATCTTTTTATTCTCAACAAAATGAGACGAAAATAGAAAAATAATCGATCAATACATGGCGTTTTTTTCTCCCTGTTTATGTTACAATAGTGGCACGCCCCATTTTGAGGCCTTATTTATGTTAAAAATGATGACTTGTTCACCTTATATATATATTGCGTATTACTTTTCACAACTTCAAAATTCTAAATTCGGGTTTTTTTTTTCGTGGGAAGGATGATGGAAGCAAACTAGTTTTTATAGTAAATATATATACATTCGCATATTTAAAAGTAACACCATTTGGTCATAAGATATACTTGCGCGCTCCCATTCGTTTCATTTATCCTTTTTTTCACTGACACAACATTTTTTAATCTAGTTGAAAACGTATTCTTTCAGAAATAATATGATTTAAACTGTTGATCAGGAATTAAAAAATCTTGAATGAACACTTAATGATCTAGGTATTAGAAATTTAATAAATAAAATTTCTGACTTGAAACGCGCAAAAAAAAAATATATTCATGCTTGTAGAATTTCTTTATATGTAAATAACCAATAATTTAAAAATTTTAATTTTATCACTTGATAGTTGATAGGTCAACATCTTTTAATATCCAATATTAAATTTGGACTGTTTATTCTGAAATAAATTAAATTTGGACTGTTTATTCTGAAATAAATAAATAATTAACGAAACCCATGAATCGAAGTATTACAGGTTCCGGGCCGGACGGGTCCGTTTTTCCAAAGGCCATCCCGGGGCGGAAAAATCCGGATTTGTCGATGTAACAGGGGTAAATGTAGTCAGCCACGTTTTCATATTTGTATTTCATAATAATTTTATTTAAAATTTTTTTTGCCAATTTGATTTTTAATAAATTTCGTCATAACATAAAATATATTTAATATATTAATTTCGTCATAACATAAAATATATTTAATACATTAATTAATAATACTATTAATTCCTTATTGACTTATATTGGTAATATAAATATTCTCTATAATGTATATCATATATATATATATATATAATGTCAACAACTTTATGAACAATATTTATTGATTTATTATTTTCAATTTTCTCGTTATATAACCTGAATAATAATTTTTAAATATACTTTTATATGCTTTTAATTAAATATAGTGCTTGCTTTAAATATACAACTTATTTATAAATATTTTCATATATATTCTATATTAAAGAATTTAAAGTCAAATGATCTCGATTGATTGGAATTTCTGGGTTCTCCACACAAATAAGTAACAGACCGGTTGATAAACATGCATATAATACTTCCCAAGCATCCGAGCATACAATAAATGAAAAAATTAATAAATTCTTTTTTATAATGAAATATATTAATTAAATACAATTCGAACACACAAATATTACACAATTGTACAACAAACTAATTGGTTAAATTGATTAAAAAACCATGTTGGTTGACTTTCATTCTCACATTTACGATTGTTTTTTCCAAAATAAAGGTGCTTTTTGATATAACTTTCAAAGGTTATTATTTCTTTCAACGAAGTTCCCAAATTTATTGATTATAATAATAAAGAAATTTTTTATTTCCTTATCGATTATATTGTTATTTGTTATTACACAACACAAATAACGATCTCGATTTTTTTTTTTTTAATCCGTCGTTCACATTTTCCTGAAATACAAGATTTTTTCTTAGCTAACAACAAATAAAAACATCAACTCTAGATATTCAATTTCGTTGAAACCCGAGACAAATGAAAGAATTTATGAAATTGACCAATAAGTTTTGAAGGATAAAAAACAATTTTTTTTTTTTTTTACAATCCTTCATTTGTTAATATATCACACAGAAATAGGTCATTTTTTAACAAAATTATCGTGAACTAGTTAATTTTGTAAATATATTATAAATATTATAAATATTATAAATATTATAAATATTATAAATATTATAAATATTATAAATATTATAAATATTATAAATATT